>JAQGAU010002096.1:0-16661 GCA_034698045.1 Paramacrobiotus richtersi
CTGGACGATGAATTTTCCCGTACCACACGTCGAATAATACTGGTGAGGGACTGTGCACAATTTCGACGCACTGCTTTTGGGATCCGTTTTGAGATGCAGTACCGTTTCCCTTCCAGTATATGCTGCAGTGGATGCTTTACAGCGCCAGAGGGATCTGCAGACGGGGGAGAACTTGCAGTAGAAGGGACTGGTTGCGCACGAGCTCTGCAGGCTTTCACGTGTCGGGCAAGTCCGGCTCTCTTCGTATAAGACTTGTTGCAATGGGGACATGGAGTGTCACGAGTCATTGCAGCCTCTAAAAAACTCGAGCAGGCAGACCAAGGAGAAGCCCCAACTAGGCAGAAACACTTACGGGATTACATGTCCCTGAAGACCCGATGCAGGAGAGAAACGCTCACGCCGCGAGCAGCACTTGCATGCCTGTGGTTTTTAATCACAGGTGCTTCCCTTCTGCCACCCTCAGCGGGAAATTTAATTCGTCCTCCTGGATTTCTCCGGATTCGTAAGTCAACACAGCTCCGCGGTCCGAAAATCCATATAATTTAGAGGTACTGGAGGCGGCAAAGTAGCACACATCCACATTCAACTGGAAGAATAAACTCGCATCTGATAGCAGTGATTGGAACTATTCAAAACGTAGTAGCTATTCAAAAACCTAGTTCATTGTACAATCTATGCATTGCCATTAGTATTGCTATTGCATCCGAAGCTAGCCAGCTTGTAAATACAATTACCAGGTTTGGGGTGGCCGGGGGTGTCAAATCCCTGATCAGCGTCATAGGAGGAGGATTAACGGTCAAGCAGTAGGCTACACGGTTTTTTTCGCTGAATTCCTGTATTATAAATCGTCCAGTAGTGCAGCTGGTCGCGGCAGTGTCCAGTGGTACCTGCAGCATATTACATATTATTATAGACGAACCGTTGGACAGCGCAGTGGATTAATCCCACCGCAGATCGTCAAAGCTTATACAAGTACTAACCGCATCGAGGTTGAAATCCAAGACATCAAACTGTAAAGAGAACTTGTCGGTCAAACGATGGGCATGGAGAATTGCCGGCCGCGCGGCCACTGACTGACTTTAATCCGTTTGCCAGCGGGAGGTTGAAGGACGAGCAGACAGTCCAAGAGTACCGCAAAGCCACTGGGATACACGATGGAGATATACTGGAATTGGACATATCCTGCTGGCCGCTCGTTATCGGTGTAACCCAACGGAAGAGTCCCATCGGCACAAGGCGCTCATTCTGACAAACTATCCACGAAGCCAGATGGACAAATACTGCCGCTGTAAAGGTCACTGCAGCTGCCATGTTGTACTGCAGTAACTACGCTGGCGCTGAACTGAAGACTTGAAGAAGACTCTTCAAAGGCACGCTAGGACGATCTTTCACCAGCGTCGGCTGGTCTACGGTAACGTTGGTGTGCACAATTTTCCGCAGTTAAGGAATAACATATACTGAGCGGCGGGACACAAGCAGCTGGAAATTGAACGGCCAGCGCGGCAAGACTTGACTGCTGCCAAAAAGCGAACGGTTACTCAACGTCAGTTAACTGTGATCTCGGCTAAGAGTGATCTATGGGCTTCCGCTTTTGCCCAATCACATCGTTCATGTTTTGACATCTCGGTGTTCCATTTGTAAGCCGAAGAGCTTACCTAGACGAAGCGCCGAGAATTTGATAGTAACGTTGCTGTCATTCTAACGTGAGGCGGATGCAGATGACCTTATGTTATGTTGGCCGCTTAGCTCTGTGCATTGTGGTTGCAGATGCTAACTAACGTTAACCACCGCTCTTGGAAACAGTGCCTAAGGCTGTCGGATGCTGCGTGACAATTAGCTTCGCGCTTTGCTCGAAACACAACATGGCCAGCAACAGGTTGAAGACTTCTGGTGATCCATAACGCCTGGAGCCGAAAGGGTTGTCCACAAAAGATAAGAAAAAGCTAGACGTGATCACTTACACCGCTCGGGAGCGCGGGAAGCCGCTCTCGATCGATGTAACCTGCGTGGACACCTTGTGTAACTCGTATGTGGACCGATCTTTCCAAAAAGCCGGCGCAGCAGCAGAACTCGCGGAACAAAGGAAGTACGTTAAGTACGCTTTCTTGGAAAATCGGTACGTTTTCACACCGGCAGTTTTCGAAATCTACGGTACTTGGGACAAGGCACGAAAAGAATAGTCGACAAAATCGGGAGAGATCTCATCGCCGTAACAGGAGAACCGCGTTCGAGAGAATTTTTACGGCAGAAACTGTCCATGTTAGTGCAGGAGGGAAATGCCCTTTGTGTTATGGGCACGGTACCCGATTGTGTCGAGCTAGATGAGATCTTCCTTCTCAGTTGAATTTTGGTTTGGTTTTTCTAATGGTATGCGTGTGTACGTGTGTGATACTATGGTACAGCAATAAACACGGTTGAAGTGAATGTGTGTTTGCACTTCTTCACGTGCAGCATTCCCAACTTGCGAATCACTGATAAGCGGTCAATAGTAAACCCTTCCGTTGGGACGTTACACTACACAGATCGGCATTGTCCCGTGTTTCTTTCTTTAGTACTATCCTCTGGTTCTCTTCACCAAATTAGCAACGCATGGAAACTTTAGGAATTTGGAGAGTTTCAAACATGGAAAAAACATCCGTGTTCATTGTCCAACCCATAAAGATCAACAGGCGGTGCCGCTAGAAGAGTAGCCGCATCGGCATTACCTTTCACTGGTTTCACTTTTCCACGATCTCCGACTGCTTCAACGTGCGACCAGCTTAACGTTAGTTCCGGTAAGATGATAGCAAAGAAATGCCATCGCACATTACTGTACGGGTATTCAGTGAGACGGTCTGCGTTGAGCGTATTCCATAGCTGCGGGTACCGGTGTTATGTCAGGGCTGTAAGTGTGGCTGCCACATATGCGCATCAGCATGGTGAGGACTACGTACCGTACTTATTTCCGCTGCCGACGTCGTATCAGTCGCGTGGCAATGTCGCGCAGTTTCGTTCAGGAGGTCAGATCTCTATGACAGCCGTCCGCCTGGATGGCCAGGCCGGCATCGTGGATGGCACCTCCTTGCTCTGTCGATCGCTGCCATTTGTTGACAGCATCCGCTTCCGCAACGCCCATCGCAACCGGCACGCTGGTCAGATTCCACACAGCCCTTCGCCTCAATAACCGCCTTCAAGTCCTGCCCGTATTCCTCAGGTGTCTTGTGTGGAGTGGCGCACTCTCCAGCGGGGAAACACCGTATTGGAAGGCACAGACGTGACGCTCTGCCAGTGCGATCCAAAGCGCACAAACTCATGGAAATACATACTTGAGCGGGATGAGGTTCTACCACTCACGTCCGCGCAGGCTACTGGCCAAAGTATACGGAATGCGCAACTGTGGCAAGAAAGGTCAGTCGCGAATGTATATCGAGAGCGTTGCTGCAAACCGAGCAATGCAGAGACGCAGCGTGATGCTCGAAGGGCAGCTCTGGGGCGTAGCCACTTGCGTGTACGCGAGCTCCAGGCGTCCGTTACCGGGAATGTGGAGTAACGCTACAACATATAAAGTGCCGGTTCCTCGAAAACCTGGCATTCGTGCTGGACAGTCGCGGGCGCCGTATTTCTGAAGAACCGATACTAGCCGTTTAATACTGGATATCAGCGCGCCGAAAAACATTGGAGAGCTCCGCGCTTTCCTCGGAATGCTAACCCGTTACAGGAAGTTTTTCCCGGCCTTTCCGCAGAGTGTCGTATTGCACAGTCTCCTGAAAGCTGGAGCAGAGTGGAAGTGGTCAAGCTGGAGTGCTCGCGACAGCTTCTAGCACTGAAGGAGGAGGACATCACTTGGGCGTCAGTCCTGTCCACTTCAGCACGGAAATGCCCCGGGTGTTAGTCGCGGATGCTTCTCAGTACGGCGTGGGAGCGGTATACTGTGTCACTGGTTCCTAGACGGAGCCGTTCGACCGATCGCACACGCATCGACGGGCCTCAGCGCGGTGGAGAAGAATTGCGACCAGATCGAGAAGTAGGCCCTGGCGCTGGTAAACGTTTGAATGTAAGTTCCACCAGTACGTCGCAGGCCGCACACCGACCGTAAGCCGCTTGTCAGCGCCTTTCGGAGCAGGAAGGGTATTCTTCTGTTGACGGCCGGCCGAGCGCCTCCAGCGACGACCACTAATGCTCATGGGCCACTCGTCAGCAACCTAAAGCCGCCGCGCTGACGAATTCGGCCAGGCCGAGAGCCGCAGCCGGCTGCCACTCCGTCCCCGGACGGACCCAGTCTGCGAATAGACAGCATGGTCGACGCCATTCACACGGACAACGTCGGACGGCTGTCCTTGGAGGTGGAGGGCATAACCCGGGAAAATCCCTTGTTGAAGGCAGTGGTCGGACACCTCAGGGCTGGTCCGGCGTCTGTCACCGAGTAGCTACAGCCCCACGAACGCCGGGAACACAAACTGCTGCTCGGGAATGGATGTCTGTGTTAAGGCAATCGCAGCGAGATCCCCGCGAAACACGGACCACGCGTCCGCGCTGACCTCCATGAATCGTACACGGGGCCGACAAGACGAAGGCCAAAGCTCGCGGCTATTGTTGTGTGACCCGAAATGGACACGGACATCGCGCGGAAACAGAGTGCAAGTGCAAGATCGGCACAGAACGCACCCACGAAACTGTGAGGGCTCCTTTGTTATCCCAGTGGTAAGGGCCGGATGCGCTTTGGAACCGTCACCATCGATTTGGCAGGCTCATACATCGGCACCCGGGCGGAGGCGAAGCAGTACGTTCTCGACGAGTACAAGCGCATCGCCAAGAAGGACGGAGGGAGTCTTTCGAGGTGAGTCTACATTTAGTTGTTGGAGTTTGAAGCCCGCTAGCAAAGTGAAAGCAAGACATAGTGTACGCTGTTGTGCTTGTGGTCGTGGTTGTGATTGTCGATGTGCGGGTGGTTGTTCTGCAAGATAGCAATGATTTCAACGACTAACCACTCAACGTTCGGGAAGGATTTAGGTGTCTGTTGCACGAACAGCGCTGCAACATGTACATGTTGCGACACCGTCTTGCACAGTGTTGAGCTTGACACCAGCCTGCGGGCCGCGACTACTCGGTAGCTTCTCTACATATACATATACACATCTACGTATACTCTTTACGTATTATTATGCATTCTACATAAGTATGTCGTTCGAATTCGACGACATACATCGTAGAGTTCGGCGCAAAGCGCCCTCTACGCCCTCTATCCTCCGCCTTATAGGCAGTTAGAAAGCCGAAGATCGGATGACCAAAACAAAATCAAACGCTCGCCTTGCACTTTCAAAATCAACTACTGACAAATATCTATAATATTTCATATATTCATGCACTGAGCGAATTATTTCATCAAGAAGACGAATATCGATATTTTACATCAAATTGCAGCTGACCTCGTTGTAGTGGCTCGCGTTGTCGTCGTCGTTGCATAGGCCACGCACTTAGTTCCCGTCGGATCCTTATAACCCAGCTGGCCGTCACAAACGCACTTATTCTCCAGATTACACCGAGACAGCGCATCAAGGCAGCGTGCGCCCGCTGGCGAGCAGGGACAGCCGAGACCGGCCAGTGGCGTCTGCCTGGGACAGGAGTTGATGAAGGACTTGAAGGACATCGGCAAAAACTTTTTCCAGATCCCGCCCTTCTTCGAACATGAGCTTCAGGGCCGCATGGAGGTGTGGGAAGAGGGCGTCTGGGGTCCACTGACCAATGCCGCAGCCCCCTCGGGACCCGTACTAGCGCAGAATAGTCAATAGCGACCACGCGGAGGACAACGGGGCCGTAGCCAGTGACAAATAGCCAGTGGCAGATGTCGATTACCCGGACGTGGCCGACTGGATGGAATGGCTGGATGCTCCTATACCGCAACACTCGCTGGAGCAAGAGAATGTAGCGGAGGCTAGTGGCGCGCGAGGTGAATCAGAGGCAAGAGCTGCGATACCGCTCAGTGATGAACCAGTGGATCGTACAATTTACCTGGGATCGAATCTCGCATCGACACAGCGTTCGGACATGAATCCGACCACTTCGGCAGCCAGTACCGCCGCATCCCATGGCACCGGAACTGCTCGGGATGGGACGGAGAATGCACCGGCTGGGATTCGTCGGGCCTCTCGAGTGCCGACGCTCGGCCTGAAGCATAGGTTGCCGCAGCCAGAGTGATGCGCAGATTGATTCTTGTGGTGGTTGGGTGAGACCGGTAAAATCTGGTCGAAATATATAGGCGCCATTTCGAATATTGGCATATTTTTGTTGTAAATTTTGTTATTTCTGATGGAATAGGCAGTCTAATAATTGCGAAACGTTGTCCTGTAAATAATGTACTTCATTTTTTATTGTTGCAGTGCATTTCATGTGGAGCATTATCGAGAGTTCGCGGTTATCTCTCCGCATCGGTCAGCTGTTTGTTGGTACTGATTCGCTGTAAATTATGGTACAGCCATTTAATGCTGGATAAAATTTGTTCACAATCTGGCTTCAGAACCCGCTTCTCCGAATAGGGTGCCGAACGGTCCGAACCCAATGCTGTGTCACGAGGCTAATTAACGGCTGAATAGTTTACTGATTAAACGGTAAATATGGCCTTGTTAGCATATGAAGGAGAATTAATGGTACCAGCTGAGTCACCAGTGTGGATCGATCACAGCGGCAGCGCAGAGGAAATGGCTCTATCATGGCCAATGACTGGAATAGGGAAGCGAGATAACGGCCGGGAATGTGACTGATTCATTTACAAGGGAACTATTTTGGGCCCCAAATTCAGAAAAATTCGAAACTTTTTATATCGACACAGGACAACTAACTGAACATGAGGAAAATAGTTTTGGGTGCTGTGAAGGAGTTGGGCCTCTGAGGGGTAATTCTCGTAGACACTGTATGCTATATGCAGGTATGCTATAATATTATGCAGTGGCATGCTGTGCAACCATATGATGGCATGTCAGCTTCGATTCCTTCTGACAAGATACCAATTAGCTTACCATATGCAATTAAAAAATTAAAGATTGGACAATCAAAAACTAATATTGGTGAGTTAGCGGTTGCTGGTCAAAAAGGACTGAAACAGGCCATGCTGTCTGGTTGCACAGTATACATGGCGTTGAGCATACATTGTCTACGAGAATTGCCCCCCAGAGGCCCAGCTGCTTCACAGCAGCCAAAACTATTTTTTTCATGTTCAGCTAGGTGTCCTGTATCCAGATAAAAAGTTTCGGAATTTTCTGAATTTGGGGCCCAAAATAGTTCCCTTGTTAGTCGTGATCTAGTGTGGTACAGCGTGACGCATGCTCCCAGTGTTGGGAAACTGTTATAAGCACAACAACGTGCGCCTTAGGATTATGGATATCATGATGAGAATAGCATAACGGATGGTCGGAGCAGGACGTGAACGGCGGAACATCGCTGGGATCGTCTTGCTAGTTTAGCAACAGATTATGAAGTGTTCCTAGTCTGGCTGTTCTTATGATGGATTTGTCACCTTTGTCCTAACTCTTATGATTCTACATGTGTCATTGTAATGGTCAATTATATAAAGGTCATTGGTATGGAACTCGGGCTGTTGTCGTGTTATGATGTTGTATGGCCTTTCATGAGGCTCTATATGATGGTACACCAGCACAGTATCACCAGCCACCACCCTAACGTAGCATGGTCCCTGTTGTTCGGATTTACCGTAGCCGGAAACATCTTCGTTACAGCTCATACACACTCGGTCCGCCAATCGCAAATGCATCACAGGGGCATCGACTCGCTCTCTCGTATGTTCACGTCCTGTGTCCCGCGTCCGTCTATTGATGTCTACATAACCCAGATTTGGAGCTATCGCCGACATTCGTGGCGGCCAATCTCTCCCAACGATGGCCGCTAATACTTTTGGGTAACCGAGTAATGCCGCACAGAAGTATCGGCCACATCGACGGTCTGAGCCGACTGCCACTCCATTCCAACGAGCTGGAAGGACGCGTCCAAGTCTTGGAATGCACCTCGTTGTCAGCGCCATTCACGGTCTTTCCCGAGATGCTCCGACTTGGCATCCTCACTTGCCTCCATGAATCGCACATGGGAGTCGGTAAGGCGAAGGCCGACGCGACTACTGTTGGCGGTCTTATGTTTACTGCCGTATGTGGACCACTTTTTCCAGAAAGCCAGCGCTGCAGCACATTTTGCACAACAAGAAGTATGTTGAGTAAGCATTTTTGGAAGACCGCTACGTCTACACGCCGGGAGTCTTTTGAAATTTACGGTACTTGGGCACGAAAAGGACTATCGTCAAAATCGGAAGAGATCTCACCGCCATTACAGGAGAACCGCAGTCGATAGGATTTTTACAGCAGAAATTGTCCCTGTTAATACAAAATGGAAATGCCCTCTTTGTGTTACGGGTACGGTACCCGATTCTGTCGGTCTAGAATCTAGATGAGATATCCCTATTCCTGCTTCACAAACCTGCAGACATATGCCTGCATGACCATGACATTGTGGTGCTATGCTATCCGGAAGCTGGACATTGCATCTTAAATGAGAGGAGAATGAGAGACAAGGAATAAGAAGCGCCGTGCCATCATGCAGACGCCGTCATTCGGACTTTGCGACAGTATAACGAACCTTTTTTCCCTGCTTCGCTTATCAGGAGTTTAATTAGGCAGTGCTGGTCGGAATGATACTTTGCCGTTTAAATATGCCGGACGTCAGTAAAGTCGGACGACGACGGACGGTAGCATTTCGCACAGGTACTCTGCTGTTACGTATGTTGCCTATTTCTGGCACATACAGTTTATTTCATTCCAAGTCAGTAATCCAGTAAAACCGAGCAAGAACATCAACCTGATGGCTTATCAGTGCAACAGAAAGAGGAAACTAGAATCAGTGATGCACAGTTAATGCAGAACGGACCAGATTACAACGTCCCTGAACTGGTGCGCTCTAGTTCGCAAAACACACAAATTGAGCACTGGCATAACATAGCAGTTTGACGTAAAAAGGTACCTATAGCTATGTCCAACTATCAAAAACGTATTCCGCAACCAGGGCGTAGGAACCAGAAATGAGCCGGGTTACAGTATGTACACTGATGCGCTCAGTGGACAACAGTAATCCGTACCTTGAAACGGTATGGACCCTTGGTAGATGTTCCTGGATCCCCTCGAATTTGTATAACCTGATATATCATAGAATTGATCATAATACCGGGAGCAGTCCCGGGACAGTAAAAACTCTCGAACTGCAGTAGCTCAACATGATCTGGTACTATTTTCAGATAGCCCAGACCGCAAAACGGTGCCACTGACTATTTAATTTCTTTGGAAAGTTATCGGTGTTTCAGACGGAACAAACACGAATTTTCCCGCCCTTTACCGGCAAAACCATCAAATGTGCAAAAATATCGAGTAAATATGGAGTCTGTTGCTAATTGTAAGAGAACAGTTTGTTTTAACCACACACATAATAAACTACACAGTACAACTTTCTAACATAATAAACTACACAATATTACTTTCCACACAATATAACCTTTCAACTTTTGGATAGCTCAGAATATTTGCGGATCAGTAGAACCAAAAAACGTATTCGGCAAATGTAAAAATGGACCTGAAATTGACGAATTAAAAATTTTAATGATTTTTTAATAACGAAACCGAAATATATCTGGAGCAAACTTCGTTCATCTATTTATTTGATGCTTCAGTCAGTCGCTATACAGCCGAACGAAACGAAAAACGGTCAAACAGAACGGTACTGGATGCCTGACCCATCGCTCGCAATCACTGATCAAAGCGAATCTCCTGAAAGGTCAGCTAGACACTCATGCTGAAGCTCAGAAGACCGTAGGTTTTGTCCGGGTGTTTTCCGGTTAAGAGATACAGAAAAAGAATGAGAAAACAAAAAAGATAAACAATTTCATCCGTGCATTTTTGTCGAGTAATACCAAGCGAACAATGTTATCCACAAAGTTCTGCGTGGACGGGGTGAACAAAACGAGTCATCCCAGGATTTCATGGCGCCCAGGCACAATCGTCCGGATTACCCGGTTAGAACTGTGATTCGGCAAAATTTTCCCGGTAAATAAAACTGTTTATCTGCGAAGCTGTAATAAAACAGACCGGAATACTTTGGTGTAAAACATCCATCCACGAGAATTTCAGTCTCGCCAACGTCTCAGCGGTGACATTGCTCTATTCAAAGTTTTGTAATGTGAACCGGATGGAATCGTGAATTCCGAAGTTCAAGCGATGACGAATGTCGGAAAAAAAATCTGGTCCTAACGGACCAAAAATCAACAAACGAGTGAATTAAACTGAAAGCTCAAAAAAAGGAATAAGATATCTGACCTCGCGTTTGCAGCAGCCGATCAAACCAAAACACTTTTTTGACCGACAAAACCGTCCAAAGAGCGAAAATTTGACCGTCCGAAGAATTTTTCGCACAAGGGTTTTTGAGTGACGCCTTTCGGTAGTAGAATCGCTGAATCGCATCGACTGGGCACTTTTTTACTGGACCGAGCTGTAGCAAGTTTCATGCGTACACCTTTGCCACCGAATAGGACCTATATTATCCAGATAATGCTGTTCATATGCTGACCATTGCGCGATGAACAGAATGATGTCGAGAATTTGGCTCTCGGCAAAAGCGACCGGATGATCTTAGCTGCGTATCGCTGGTGGGATGGGTAAAATACGGTTCTGACTGTTCCAGATTTACATGGGACGAAATTTTCGCCTTTCGAACCGTTTTACCGGTTACAATCGTTTCAAACTAGCTTATACCTGGACAGTATATTATGTCTTCGAATCGATTCCGAATATAGATCTCAAGAAACCCTGAGGCGGCAGCCGAAGGTGTTTCTTGTTTATTATATTACACAGGATAATAAGCCAATAAAACGGACAGAACACGATGTAAACCTCCCTGGTAGCCTTATACTGTACGTGCTAACGCTGCTGTTAGACAAGGTGTTACTCTGAGCAAAAGCGACTCACCACATCCTTGTCTGCCCCCGGGGGTATGCTCCGTGTCAGCGTCACAGGAGGAGGATTAAAGGACGAGCAGTAGGTTGCGCGATCCGTTACGTCGTCGTTAATTACCGTAAATTCTCCATCAGTGCAGCTAGTGCCAGGCGCGGTTAACTGGAACATACATGCGGCGGTGTCCAGCGCAATTGGAGTAGTGCAATCTCAACGTCAGAGCGTACTCACCGGATCGAGATTGAAATCCAGGAACTCAAGCTGTAACAGACACTTTTCGGTCAAACTGGTTCAATGCCTAAATTAAAGGTCATGCAGTTCACTGACCTTAATCCGTTTGCCAGCGGGAGCACGCAGGTAGAGATTACAGTACAAGGTCACCGTAAAGCCAGCGGGATACGATGCAGACTGGACATCAATCCGATCAGTGGCGAGTAACTCTAGGGGGCCAGTTTGAGGCAGCCCAATGATACTGTCACCACCGTTGCAAGCTGCAAGACACTCTGCACGTCAAACTGGGAGGCAATAGTACATAGCGATACAAGTGCGGACTTACCGGTCAAGGTCCGTGTCGGGCCGGGAGTCGTGGTCGGGGTCGTGGGTGTGTTGTTGTCGTGGTTGTTGTTGTTGTTGTTGCGGTGGTGGTGGTAGTCGTGGTTGTGGGCGTGGATGTTGTTGTTCTGAAATGTATCAATTATTATGATTATCGAAGAACCAGTTGAACATGTACAGTGTTGCACAATTAACACTGCGAGTCTGCGACCACATTAGTATAGGTCAGAATTGGGGTACAGCTCTGGCGAGCTGTAGCCAGAAATTCCTGGCGACAAATAGAAGTAAACAGCCGAAACTGGTGTGGTATATTCCCTAAGGTTATGGGAAGTTTTCGATTGACCTTTCACTGACCTGTTCCTTAGTTACGTTATGCCAATGACTACTGGTCAGATGCAGTCGTATTTCAGTTGCTTTTTGTTGAGTTACCGGTTAGCTGCAATAAACGATACTTCCTGCATACATCACAACTGGGTACAACTGAAAATCTGGCTGCACGTCGATAACAGCACGTGCTATCCATTCGGAGTACTCACTTGGTTCCCTGATAACCGTTAGAAGTACCTTCTCAGATTATTTGATGCTCTGCATGCTTCCCACATATAAACCACTGACAATGGATAGAAAATTCATATTTCTGTTTAACAACACCTGGGGAACCACATTTACAAAAGGAAAAGACGTCTAGTCTTGACAACTGCATTGGCAGGATCGTGAGTGAGTGAGTGTGTAGCCAGCTCTGGGGAGATCAATTCCACCTCGCGAGGTGGAACAGCAAAACCGAAGCTGGCTAGATGAACGCGAATCTGATTGGTCGCCAGGAATTTCTGGCTACAGCTCGCCAGAGCTGTACCCCAATTCTGACCTATACTATAATATGCTGACCTCACACTTCCAAAACAACTGCTGACTTTGTATATTAATCTGATCCACTATGGAAAGCTTATTTCAGGAGGATCCCAAACATACAATAGTAGCGAAAACGTAAGAAGGTGGTAGTACGGAATAAGCAATTCAAAGCCGGAACACAGCAGTCAAGGAAGAAGACGTTAACATAGGAATGTAAATACCATGGTACAGTAATAAACACTAAAAGGGAGAAAAAAAAGAAATGTAAATAAGTACATCAAGACAACAAGGAATGGAAACGGCGAAACACTGCAGAAAACGAACTAATGAATTTTGAATGATATGTGATTATACACGTACAAAAATTAACCATAAAGCACCATCAAAACTGAAAAAAGTCAGCAATTTTTTGCAAACCAAGATGTAAAGATGAATTAAAATGACTGTGAAATACAGTAGCTAGTCGGTGAGAAGTGAGTAACGATTGGCAAAAGCACAGAACTAACACAGAACAGAAAGGGACGATACGAAAGCAGAAACATCATAAATCAGAAGTGAATCGTCTATGTGCTACTAATTGGGTCGGTACTACTAGTTAATGCTGGTGACGGCTCTATAACTTTCTAGGATCCTAACCGTCGGGACGCGCTCGCAGCGGCAGATTGTACATTTAGCTTACCGCGTTGTAGTGGTTCTCGTTGTCGTTGCATAGGCCACGCAGCTGGTTCCCGTCGGATCCCTGTAACCCAGCTGGTCGTTACAGACGCATTTATTTTCCAAATTACACCGCGACAACGCATCGAGACAGCGCGCGCCCGCTGGTGTACAGGGGCAGCCGAGACCGGCCAGCTGAGTCTGCCTGGGGCAGGCATTGATGAAGGACCTGATGCGGGCGTCATTGGCGGCCACGAGTGCAGCGTCGATACCGGGCGGCAGTGCCGTTGACCCATTGATTAGGCCAGTGACTGGGATGGGGACAGGGTGGAATTGAGCATATTCTGTTGGCCGTTCGCTAGCGGCGCAATCCAGCGGAAGGGTCCCATCGAGACAAGGCGGCCATTCTGACAGGTGGTCCACGAAACCAGCAGGAACATCACCGCCGTTACAACGGCTACAGATAGCGGTGCCATTGTGTGACTGCCGCGGTCAACTGAACGTTAACACTTCCGCCTAGCTCAGCCTGTTCCAGACTTCCAGTTAGCCGCAGACTGCAACCCAGCTTCACTTGCATAACCCGCCCGATCGGACCCATTTTGCAGCGGATAGCACCACTCTAGGGTGATGTTTTTGCGCTAACAATTCTGACATTTACGGTAGGTAAATAAGCGGCTCAAGCAAAGCACTTGCAGCCGAACGGTCAGCGTGGCAGTTATGATGCGGCCGCTGCAAAGAAGTCTGCGCCGAATTTCAGTTGATGGCGATGGATTGTAATTACAATGATCGACGAGCGTCCGCTTCTTTCCGATCTTGACGTCTTGACGCTCCGCTGACAAACCAAATGGCTTGAAGCGCAAAGAAGATGGATAACAATAGCGCTGCCTTTATAACGTCAGCAGCTGTGCAATGTTCTAGCGCTCTGCACAAGAGACAGTGCAGTGACCTTCCGTTGAGCTAGCCGCGATATCCTGCAACGGATGGGTAGGGCTCTTCTGGCTGCAGATGCCAACTGCCGCTTCGGGATTCAGGGCCACTGCCGGATGTTGTGGGATGCTTTCGCGGGCCAACGGACATGTTTGCACATGATTCCTTCCCTCTTCGCTCGAACCAATCAACTCAGTGATGAAAGTGCAAGTGTCGTGTTGCTTTGTCGAGAACTCGCCAAGTGACGGTTCTTATGACCAGCTTCCGAATTATTCACTCTAGCGCTAACAAGAAAGATTTGCGTGTTCGTTCGACTACCGGCAAACATCGCTTTATTTGACTTTAAGGGCATCTCCAGATTCAGCTGTGGTTTATACGGGTACAGTACACCCTTGGTGCGCACATCAACTGCGGAAATTTCGGTGCGGTACCGCATGTCATCATACTTGACTGGTGCCGTGCACTTTACTCGACGTCGGGCGTTAATTGTAGCGTTTGCAGTTTGGAACTTGGCCCAAGTTACTTGGGCAAAGAAAAATGTTGTTTCCCCGTGTATTGAGCATGACATAATTGTAAATAGTCCGATAATGCGCTAATGTCGTTCGCTGTGACCTCTGATTTACCTTGTAATGACACAGACGCTGTGCTCCAAACAGGAGCTCCACGCAGTAGCCCAGGGGACTCTGGGCAGACGCGTGATAAAGTCCTATACGCTGAGTTACCGGCACGATTGACCACAGCGATTCCATGATTCGCACGCACAGACGCAGTACCCAGGTCAACAAACGCTATGGGTTGGTCGACTTCCAAAAGATACAATTAAATATTCGCCAAAGGCCTTCCGAAAAAAGCAACAAGTGCAAAGGCACATTAAGAGACCCCACACGGTAGAATCTCCATCTACATTGGGTTGAGCGTGAGACATAGCGAAACTGCGTGCACAACTGCACATTTACAGGAGTGTGGTCAAAAGTAGTTAACACACCAGCGCCCGGTACCCGTAGGAATGAAATAATATTATGATCTCAACACAGCACAAAACCGCGCATTGTAACACTGGTCATGAAAATCTTGGACCATTTCTCTGTGGTGATGACCGGTCCCCCGAAAGTCAGCAGAAAGAGTCTTCTCAAGTCCTTATTTACACAGTAAAAAAGCACAGAACATCTTACATGTTAGCATGTGTGTCCACGGGTAAATCGACTTCCGCTGAAGGACCCTGTTCGGGCGCCCACCCACGGGCCGAACGTAGCAAGTCTGTTAGGCCGCGGTACAGCAGTGACTCATGTCTCATGATGTAAAAATGCTTCTTTAAGGTACTTCTACGCTGTCGGCTGTGTATGCTGTTTGATGCCAAGTATGCCGCATACGCGATTCTATGGCGAAGCACGCAGTCGAAACATATCGCATTTATATACGTTTTCTTATCAGCAGCGCACAGTATCGAGAAATGTTGTTCTGTACAGCCACATCTCATTGTCAATGAAAGACCCAAGACAACTGAACATTTTCATAGCGCCCGCTAGTGCACGTATGCAATGGAAGGCTTCCCCAGCGGCCGTCACCAAGACTGGCTATTCTTCAACACGCTGGACACTAGCGACTCCGGGCCGAACCTACACCTGCTGCGCTACGTCGCACATCGCCACGCCATCGAAACTATCCCTCTGCCAGCCAGTCTGCGCGACGCGCGCTTCATGCCGACCTGCGCCCCGTTGCCGGCCGGCCGCATTCTGTGCAAACTCCGGCAGGGCAATCCGCCCGCCTGGATGGCCGGCGCCCTGGATTCTGCCTCGTTAGCATTCCAGCCACTGCCGGCGCTCAACGACCTCCGCTTCCTCAGCGCTCACCGCCCGCTGGTAGCCGGGGACCACGTCTACGGCTTCACGCGAGGCAACGACTGCGAATTCGTTCAGATCGATCTCGTCACGGGAAGTGTCGTGGTATTGCCGGCGCCTTCCTTTCAGGAAACCGTCAGCAGGTAGCGGTTTACAATAAAAAAAAAACTATGTTAAATAAATACGAGAAAAGTAGATGAAAAATGCATATAAAATGACACGGGCGCAAATTTGTATGCTCAGGGGCGGCTGGGGCAGCACGGTAATCAAGGATGGTCTGTTGTTCTGCGGCGGCTGGAATCCCAACGGCACATCCGCCTGCCGCACCGAGCTTTTCAGTCTCTCTTCGCGCCAGTGGCGGCCGCTACCGGACATGCTAGACGCCCGTCGGGACCACGCGGTGACGTTGCTCAGAGATGCCCTCTACGTCACTGGCGGCTGGACGGACAACGGGTGCTGTCAAAGCTGCCTCAGCTTCAGCCTGACCGATGAGCGCTGGGAGGCGATCGCCGATCTGCAGCAACCACGTTGCAGCCATGACGCCTTTGTCGTCGACGGGCAGCTGCACGTCTTCGGTGGGCACACGCAGTCCGGCGCGCCCTTGCGCTCCATGGAGGTGTAGGTGGCGGCGGAGGCCGTATGGCGGGAAGTGGCGCTGGAGACGGCGACTGTGGAAGCCGCCGTGCCCAGGCGGGAGCAGCGCTACCAAATGACGGTGTGCCTGCCCATGGGCCAGCCGCCATCCCCGTTGGCATCGTGATTGGTCTGCTATGTTACTCAGCAGGATGTTCGGTCGCTGTGGTGTAGTGGTTATCACGTCTGCTTTACACGCAGAAGGTCCCCGGTTCGAACCCGGGCAGCGACATTT
>JAQGAU010002097.1:0-16639 GCA_034698045.1 Paramacrobiotus richtersi
CGGCGCTAGGGAAGAAGACCAGCTATTGTTATTGTACGTATCGTGCAAACCGCAAGCAACAAGACATGACATTGTACTGTTTTGGTGATAAAGTAACACAAGCGCGTACTTACCGGCCGTCCGGCAGGATAAATATGATCTCTACCGCCTTCCTCCAACACGTCATGTGGGATTGTTGATCAATAATGCATCATTCTCTGTGATAACGTTTCGGCTCCAGACATGGTCTTTCCGATCTCACAGCGTACTCGAACAATTTCGGATCGTTCTCCATGACGCTTCCTGGAGAACGACCCAAAATCGTTTGAGTTTGGATGCTGTTTTGTTTCAATAATGTGGAAAAAGACTTCAACAAACGGCAGCGAAGCCAAATAACATGACGTAGCAATAAACAGCACTACTGTATGTACAACGCACTTGCCGGTTATAAGCAGGATGTGGCTTCATCTCCTCTTCTGTGATACCGGCGCTCTGCTGACTGTTGTGCGGATTCACTTTTGCCCGCACTGGCCTTGGAGATCTAGATAAACACTTGTTACAAGAAACCACTGAGTTGTTACGGCATTCATTTCGAATACAAAAATTTACGCTCCCAAGGCGAAAAAACGCTTGTGCAATTCATCAAGCACCTTCTTTGCCGTCTCCTCCTTCCTGAAATACACGTGCCCGGCTCCAGAACTTCTGGAACCGGTCATGTTTGTTTCTGGACCAGAAGGCAAACCGCTATTGTCTACTTCGGATAGCACGTTTTCAACATGTCCGCCAAAAGTTGCAGCAAAAGTGACTGCTGCAAAACCTCGATGAAGAAGCTCATTAGAGACATACGGTCCCAGGTCAGTGATCTTTTGTTCTAACGAAAACTTAATTATTCTGTGTTCAGAATCTGATTCTGGACGCAGAAGAAACAAGATTGTCGTTGTGAAAGTTTCAATCTTTTATAACAACTGAATACCATCAGCAGCTTCGGGAAGTTCGGCAGGGCTGCAACAAATCTAATGGCAGCACAATTAGTACCCAACCGAAAAAAGCATTCCTCACCGGCTGCGCTGACGCACTGAGCATAACTGACAACCATTGCACCTGTTGGTGGCGGATCCATTAGCTGGTCGTTGGTAGACATGTTTCAGCACTCAACAAACTGGCAATTTAAATCAAACAACTTTTCGTGTTTACTGCACTGAGATTGAGCGAAAGGTAAAGGCACAACTGCAAGCAACAGCCAGCTTTCCCGTGACACCAAGCGGACTGGAAGGACTGCTGCAGTCCTGATCGATATCCTTTCTGCCTTCCATGGGCGAGAAATTGTCCACATGCAAGCTGATTAAGTTGAGCTGACACGACACGCAACAAGGAGCAATCGGATAGGTCGCATCTTTTTTCAACCCTACGCGCCACTCTCATCCGTGAATGCTGGCGCTCCCTAACATTATAACCAGGCGCTAATCGTGTCTACCGGCTCATTTATTAACCTTTGCTTTACCACAGTGATTGCACCAGCGATTAATTCCGGTCGATGCCGGTAAAGTTCGTGCTGTGATTGGGCTGGGCTATGCTCCGTACCCTGTCGCTGAAATAAGTGGTATACCCGTGCCGGTTTGCCGTTCCCATCTACCTTCTTCGCGTATTGAGTATGCTGTACGTACATTACGTATGTAAAGTGAAACGCACGTTCTCTGATATAAGTACTAGTAAGTCCATTTGCACATCATGTACATGCGTAAGGACACCATATGGACACAGCTTAATTGTCCAAATCGACAACAAAACCGGCAGCAATTAATTACGGATAGTAACGCCACCATACTCACAGAAGGGTTAACTAGGCTATTGACTTTTCCTCACAAATAGTCGACTGACCTTCGACACAAAACAGCAGACTCCATGCAGATTAGAAATGTGCACTGGCGGCTTGAACGAGCCAGCGCCGTCCGGTGCTACACGGTCGAAACCAGCACTGTACGCGATGAGGGATCGGGTTCGGATACCAGCCCTTTACCCACCAGTCGGGCCACTCAGGGACAATGGTCAGTACCTCTTCGTAGGATCCCACGCCAGTCTCCCCTGAACGGATGCAGGTTGCGGCAATGTTAAGCTGCGCCACGCCCGAGGGGAACGGTTTCCATCTCTGTTGCATCTGCCTAATCATCTGGTAAAGAGCGAGTTCTTGTAGATAACCATGGTACAGAGGGCCGCCAACGAGGTTTCATGTTGGTGACGAGTAGATCCTTCGGCACAATGACCTTCACGGGTTCTGCAGGAGTTTTCGGCAAGACGAAAGCGTTGTCGGTAATTCGCGACTCCGCTTCGTTCACAGCTGCAAGCTGCTGTTCTACTGCAAACAGAGGAACTTGTAAATGTCCAGTGGAAGCCCGGAACTGGTTCTGGTTACGCTCACTACTATCAGGGCTACCCCGTAAACGGTAAAACCAATCGGCTGCGCTGTACCCTGATCATACGCAACTGATACTGTATCTTCGAGAAACCAAGGGTAGGATTTCTCGTTATTGCACTTACAAAGATTCTACTCCCTTGATACTGCAGCGCATCCATCGCTTTCGTTGCTCGTGACCAATATACATAGGGCTAGCAGCAAGAAACGCTGCTGCTTTAACCACGGGTAACACCACTGTTTCATTCTTGGACTGTTGCCTCCGCAGGACACTGTTTAGAGCAGTTTTATCAAAGAAAAACAAACTGGAAAAAACGGAGCAACGCGACGAAAGTCCTCGAACGAGGACATGCAATCCAAAAATAGCATTTTCGAAACCATCGGTTCAGAAAATAACGGCTGCTCTACATTCGACATATATTAACATATGGTAAATTAACATATGTAATTATTAACATATGGTATGGTAATGTGCCTACAAACGAGATTAGTGTGAAATCCTGCGGTATTGTTGCAATGTCAACCGAATACAACATCCACGATGGTAAGAGTACCGTAGCGTTATAATGATAATATGATCACCTGGCAACGCCGCGGAGCCATCCGGAAGCGTAACCGACATGTCACACTAACAATTCGTTTAAAAGTGTATGAGTGACTGCTGGGGTGACCAGACTCTGCTCGCTGCTCGTAACTGGCTCTATGGTGGAAATGCTCCGTCTGGACCAGGTCTTCCGACTTCGTGTATACCTAACGCCAGTTCCACTTGTGATATGCGACAGTGCAGCTGTATCGTACAATTCCGCACAATCACCAGGAAAGCAGACAGGTCCAACAAAGGACACGCACTTGCGTACAATGCGACGTAACAAAACTAGGTACTGTTGATGTACCAGGGTATCGGAACAAAGCACTTCGACCGGGAAGTAAAAAACATTAATGCGATCGAAAGCGTCCCAGCCCACGAATCTACTATGGGATGAAAATAATTTTAGTATAATGTTCGAGTTCTTCGACATTTTTCCTAATCTCGATGGGAAGGTTTTCGCTGACTGACTATTCTTCCAACCTATTTCGTACGTTTTTAACACCTGCGCCGGACTCGTGGTGCTCACCTGCCTGCATCACGAGTCCGGCGCAGGTGTGATTTACACGAAGGTTAGTGTTAAATAAAAATTCTAGCAATTGACAGGAGAGGTGCTCAACAGTATACGCATATGGATTTCATGGGCTGAAAATAATTTTGTGCTCCCGGTAATCAGAATCTTGCTAGTTTTTACGAGCTGCTTGTGAGACGTCACAACGGATGTCTGGAGGCAATCTCTCTGGCTACTGCGAATCAATGACAGTAGAATTGCATGGCAGAGTGCAAGGGTGAATAAACAGGAAGACCGAAACGTTTAAAGATGACAATTAAAACGGGAAAGGCTGTAGCGTCCAGAAATAAGATCTCTCACTTCTACCGAAGGCACGCTGAATAATTGTCGTGCCGATTATTTTCCGGTTCTTTCGGAAAGCCCCATGCGCAAATAGTTGTATCAGAAGTCTGAATCTAATCCGTTTTTCCAAATTAGCCGTTAACTGTCGGTGAAGTGCAGCTTCGTAGCTATATTTAATTATTAAATTACGAAAAGAGACAGATGTAGAAGAAGGCTGTAAAAAACTGCTAGTCCAGTAACTTTCAATTCTTGGCACGCAGCCGATAATACAAGACATTATCACGTTCAAAAACGGAATCCATGTAGTTTCATTTCGTTTCTCTCGTCCGAACCGCACAGGCATACATGGGTAACTCTGGACTCGATGGCACCTGCTGAGTACCGGGCTGGACTCGATAATTCCTACGAAACAGTCCACGTACGGCTTCTCTGTATTCTTCACTCAGGAGGAGAAAGATAAACTGAAATTCATACGGAAGATTAGCACACGTACGCCTTAATCAAAACAGTAACAGTTAATAGTTTCCTTTTTATTCAGATTAGAAGCCTGTGACGTACCGGAGTTCCGGCAAAACCGCTCAACTGCAGCGTTTTCAGCCAGATGAACACATGAGGCATGCGAAGTACATAAGGAAAATATGTAAGGATGATGGGTACCGGAATAAAGCAGATGAGGTACCAGATGTAGGATACAATCAACATTCGACCAACATTTCGTCGCCTCTTCTGAGCGGTTTTCAAAACTGTTTTCCGACCGTAATTACACAGATGGCGACCACAGGCCATATGTACCGCTAAGGAGAAGTAGAGGACGCCTTGGATGACAGTGGGAACTGTGCTGCCAACTGCGATGTATAAGTCGGCAAAGTGGCCTCCTTTGGATGACATGGCACAGTTGCCCATCGGATATAAACGCCCAAAGAAACCGCCAATGCCCATTAACGGTGGAATGGCGACACCAAAGCCAAAGACGCAGCTAAGGACGATCATCGAGGCAAGGATCTTGGGCTTAATCCACATTTCGTACCTGTAAACACCGCGGTTCTTACAGTATTACAACTGGACACTGGTGGCTTCTTAAATACCGTACTGGGAAATCTCGCCTACGTATCCTCTGCACTATACTAAAGCATCACGAGATTTTGCTATGCGTAAGCTATGTAAACTATTCGAAGTACTTAAATTAGCTGGATTATTTATATCACCTCGCAAGCTAGACTTGATTATGTGGATTATGTAACAATTAGTCTAATGCGGCTGATCAGCACGTGATGACCTTACGTTTGCACAGAGAAACGGTTTTCTCGGTGCCGACCGTGCGGTGTACGTACGTGTACGGTAATTCAACAGCAATATACGGAATAATAATGAAACCTAATTTCACATTTATTACAGTACTGAAAATAACTTGTAAAGATCTCGTGACTTAATCTAACGCAAGCGCTACTCTGGAGACCGGCCCAAAACAACGCAGTTCGTACTGGGGCCACACTTTTGCCGGTTTGCGGCTTGTAAATCTTAATCAAAGCGCGAAAGTTACGGTTCAAAGATGGTACAAACGCTTTTTTATGCACCGAGCAGTCGAGCCCTATAGCCGCATTTAGAGGGACATGTGTTTTTACATATCAGTATTTGTACGGCATCTCCTGTACAGATATGTTATATAACCTTGGTTCTAATAACACTGGTCCAGTTTGAAATGGCAGAAAAATGACTGACATGCTGATAGTGTTATTGTTTGGAAGTAACTCACAACTGCGACATACCTGTGTGGAAGGAACATAGCAACGAAACGGTTAATGGCAATGAAGGCGCCGGCCCAGGTGGCTATGCAATTCAGCAGCATAGTAAAAAATACAGAAATCTGACAGAGACCGTCTGCGTTAAACTGACGACCCAGCTGCGAAACCAGAAGAACGATAAAGGTTATGGGCAGAAAGATAGCTGTATTCAGCAGGTCGAGACAAAGAAGGTACCCAATAAGGATGTTGGAACCTCGGAGAAGGTTTTTCTCAACAAGGAACGCAATAATAATACATCCGGCCAGAATGGTTCCGGCGATACAGATAATGATGGTCACAGTGAACCAAAGCACCAGGGATGTGTGGCCCAAGACAATTCTTGTTAGGGATCCATTAGAACTTGCGTCAGCGTGATATTCAGTCATATCTGAACTGTTGTTGAAGTTAGACATTGTTAATAGAAGCTCCGCAGCAAAGATTACTGCTGTCTCGGCCGGTTTTCACCAGATATAATTAACGAAAAACAGTTGGTTTATCTGATTTTTGCAATGCGGACTCGAAGAAAGAAGAACTGATAAAAAGGCCGGCAACGCCGCACAGAAGATTACGCTGAAGCTGCTCCATTAGAACAGGTAATCGATTTCGGACTGATCAAATGTCGGCCACACTAATCATAAGTTATGCTCAGCGATCAGGACCACTACTACACCGAGGTGGTTTACGTCACTGCACGAGGTCATACATGTGGTTACGTATGTTGCGGCACACTCAGCAGAGCATTTCTAAAGTTCAAGAAGCCAATAGAGTAGAATATTCCATGACGGAATGTACCCTCGCGCACTCAGTTATAGACTATGTGACCAATGATTCACATGTCGTTCGTCAACAATGGCCAGCAATGTGAGAATAACAGCTTCTCCAAGCAATGAGGGCTTATTCAACGAGTACCATATGCTCGGATGCATGTATCATTTGTTGCTGATTGGCCCGATCCCCAACCTGTCAAACTGAGCGAGGCGGACCACCACTTCATAATTCAACAAGCACAATCATCAGGCCGACATGCACGCGTCGTCGCGTCGTGGAGGCTCGCTGTTACCCACAGATTTAGTTCATGATTGCTGCCAGGTTCCTGGTCGATAGATTAATTATCCTCAATTACGGGAAGGAAATTTGGCCTGCAGAAGTCGTCTTGGGCACGCGCCGCTGTCAGCTAGGCTCTCTACCGGTAATTTCTAGCAGTCACGTGTTGTGGGATGATTGAGTGCTCGTGTTGGTTATGGCTTTACGGGTTCAGACCTGGGAGTTTTTTTAATTAATTTAAATGGCACAGTATAGAAACTGGATAAATCCGGTCAAAACAGCCAAGAAAACCACGATTAATATACAGTTCCGATAACGTGACGTAAAAGCAGCAGGGTGGTCTCGACGTATATGCGTATGACGGCCGACGGGCCTAATTTTTAACGATACTACCATCATCCCAGGGTGCTTTATTTGTCACTCGAAACAAGGTCGATTGAATCTGAACCATGTGCATGTGCTTCCGTATCGATACATTTCCGGTCTATTCCATAATTGGACACACGACGAATAACAATTACTCCCGCGGGATACCGTATGCGACATGTAATAACCCCTTACGCAGAGCGCATTGTTTTTGTTGTAATGGAACTTCTTCATTTAACAACATCAGCGCTGGGTCATTCAAAACACTTCTTTTAGAGTTGTGTAACATTCACGTAAAAGGTGCAGGTTTTCCTGAGGACCACATAATGTGGTCCACATTTGTTTATTGTTCATCATGGCCATTAAAGCCCCATATGTACTTGTAGAGATCTAAACTTCACGCATACTCGCTTGAGCTTTCAGAATGGAAGCAAAATTATTATTATAATTCGGTTCGGGCGCGTCGACCGAGGTTCAGGTGATCGTAATATAGGAAGGGCTTTCATTTTGCCGCGGGATGCCGGCAGTAAATTTCGGCGTTAAACATTCTGGCGCAGAGCAAGTACACGTGAACCAACTCAGAGCGAGTGAAGGGAATGACGAAACTGAGCAGTCAAGATGCTGTATAAAAACCCTCGTTAACTAGTTGCTCGAGAAGCGATTCTGCAGAGTGTGCAACTGCTAGTTTCGCGATCGTTATTCCTAGAGAGATAACTACGTAATCGCATCACAGATAACACGTATGCAGATTAGAACGCTCCCATATACGAGTATGTGCTTATTGTTTATTGACATGAGTGCATAATTTTCCGCGTATTCGCTGAGATATGAAAAAATGTCAGCATTATTTCGTCTGCCAGGGCGACAGTTGTCAGAACTCGAGCATTCATTAGATTTTCTTGCACCAAATCTGTCCAAATGAACTTTCTGTGCCAGAGTCAGCTCCTTGCTATGGAGCGCGAAGCCCGTCAAAAGGGTACAACTCTTTAAAGATCGCAATTTTGCCAAAGTTCTGCATGAAGTGTTTAAAGATCTGCTGCCATTCTGTAAAGATGGCAAACGATCTTTAAACAACGCAGGCATTGCCGAAAGATCTTATCCTTTACGGCAAAGACTGGTATCTTTAAAGACTGGTGTATTTCGTTAATGTGAAACAAGGGTTTTTACAAAAGTTAACAGAGCGAAAACTAGTCTTTAAAAATCAGGGGAATGCCTTTAGCCAATGCCAAACAAATGTTTACAGAAGTCTTTAAAGAGTTGTTTCCCTTTTGACGGGTCTCGCGCGCCATACCTTGAGACATTATTTGATTACGGCTCACCGAGGATGTGTCGCAATTCACATCTAGCTCGCTAAAGCGCATGTCATGGCTTACGAAGTTAATGGGTTCTGAATAAGTGAGACATTTCATTTAGGCAGGCAGATTACTCTCTGCACTCTTTTTCGGCTTCTACTCTTCCTGTTATTCACCCTTGCATTCTGACACCGCAATCAACCACCGCGCCGGATCTTGCTACGGTGCAGAAACGGAACCGCTTGGGGACACCCTGTCTAGTGAAACTGCGAGACTAATGTCAACAGCCAATTTTTTTCCAGCTACAGAAAAATGCACTGTAATTAGCAGGGTATTGTTCCCCGTGATCGCAATCGAAATTGGTCTGTTGATCAGGAATTATGCATTTTGTAGAAACGCCAAATTATCTACTTTAAAGGGTCAGTCAAGCAACCGATCATCACCCTTATTGGAAGGCAGTGGCAACACTTCGATTGCGGGCTGCGATCAGCCACGATTGGCAAGTAGCATCGGCAGATATACATAACTGGTATACCAAAGGAGCCTTTACTCGTACAACGGTACAAGATACCAAAGTCGAATAGATATTCTGTTGGGTATTTAACAGTAATTTTACTTCGGTGTGAACAATTTAGTAGTATAGCTGGAGTCCGGTTGTGTTGGAGGAACTGACAGATCAGTGGCAAATTGCCGCCAAATTCAGAAGTGTTGACAACGGTGCCGTCTTGGGTGGCATTGCGGCTGGTTCGCAGACTTGGTACTGATACAACAGAAGTACTGTCATTAGTTGTCCGAGGTGGCCGTTTGTTTTCGAGTCACCGTAAAATCAACACCGTGGTTGACTGCAAATGTCAGAGTGTAAATTGGATCCTTAGGAAGGCCAGAAATCAAGAAGAGCTCCAGAACCAGGTAATTCCGATCCGCTGCGCTTGCGATAAAGGCAAAGCGATTAGAGATGTTTGCAGTGAGCCTTTTTACTGCTTTGCCATATGCAGCATATGATCTGAATAGATGATGGTACATATGCAATTACTAAAGATACATAGCTCATTGCACTGGCCGTGTTGTTTGAGGTTATGCAGACACAAGAATCTTTTGATCCCAAAAACATTTTCTTATTTTACTTGTTTTTTTGCTCATTTTTCGAAGCATGCAATATATCAAAGAGTAATCAGCTCATCTACAGGTGACAGTCTAGGTTCTGTTCTAATTTCAAGAAAATTGAATGAAAACTGACTCGCTATCGCGGTTCGCAAGAACGGTTGCCAACAACACTCTTTGCGATACTCTTGAACATGGCGCACCTCCGCTTTGCTTCGATCGACAATTAATAATAAGCTTGTCGCGTAAAGAGTCACATGGAGGAACCTAAAACATTCCGCGTGCAACAGCCTTTACTGATACAACACGACGATAACACCAGCTGTTAACACGTTAAAACGAAATCAATGTAGAATCACTACAATTCCGTCGTGCGAACCGCACACAAAGGAAGCTCTGGACCCGAATGACTGTAGGGTTGAACTTGACCATTCCTGCGAAAGAGTCCACGAACGGCTTCTCTGTATTCGTCGCTCAGGAGGAGAAATATAAACTGCAAAGCAAACAGAGAATATTACAAAGATTCTGTTTTAGTGAAACCGAAACCTATGACCTACCGGAGTTCCAGCGAAACCGCTCAGCTGCAGGGTTTTCAGCCAAATGAAAACATTCGGGATTTGCATCACACGGGGAAAATATGTGAGGATGATGGGCACTGGAATGAAGCAGATGAGGTACCAGATGTATGATACAATCAGCATTCGACCAACGTTACGCCGTCTTTTCTGAGCGATATTATCGCGGGTTTTCGAGACAACTTTCTGGCTGTTGATACGGAGATGGTAACCACAAGCCATATGTACGGCTAAGGAGAAGTAGAGAACACCTTGAATAACCGTTGGAACTGTGCTTCCAGCTGCAATGTACAAGTTGGCAAGGTGACCTGCTTTGGACGACATGGCACAGTTGCCCATCGGATACAAACGCCCAAAGAAACCGCCAATGTTCATTAAAGGCGGGATTGCGACGCCAAAGCCGAATATGCAGCTTATGATGATCATGGAGGCAAGGATCTTGGTCTTAATCCACATTTCGTACCTATAACACAACGTGCAGTCTACACAGAATCACATCTATGCATCGTACTGGGATATCGCTATCAAAATAGGGACTATAAGTAAAATGCTGAAAATGTAAATGAAAGCCGAATGTCAGTGCAAAATATTTTCGGTGCTGTTTCGGTTCATGTCCGATTACCAACATGTCTTACTATTCGCTCAGCTAAGTTGATAAATTCGTACAGAGAAATCCGAAACTGACTAGTAAAAAGGCCTCATTAGAAACTACACCAAAAGCTCTGTTACATATGCAGGTCGACGAAAGGCTTCCCTCCAACTGCCTATTCATATATCCCTCCTATGCGTCATACTGTCATAGCGTGCTTTTTATCAATTAGCCTTCGGACTGAGCGAGGCTCGTGGGACAGGAAACGTTTTTATCGATTTGCATTAGCTAAGGTGTGTGAAACTTAACAGCCATGAGTGCAGATTAATACAATTTCGTTTCTAACAGGATCTGCGGCCGACGATGCGGATAAAAGAAAAGCAAGAACTACATAACTCCGTATTGTCGCTCGCGTGAATAGAGTATGCTGATTAAATTACATTTTGTAGAAAAGCAAGAAACTACTCAAAATCTGGCTGGAGAATACTTGTTTAAACAAGTGGCTTTTGGATCATGGGGGCAAGGCCTTCCCTTCCGCTTTCTCTTTCATAAAAACTATTTGTCAACGTTTGAAAGAGCAAACAGGGGAAGCTGGATCTCATGAATAGTTACGCCAACGCTTGGCCATTGTGCTTCAGAGATGAAACAGCGTCTCTCTTGGAAACTAAGGATAGAGCGAAAAGATTTGAATTAAAGTCTGTGAAGACTGTAGTTGCTTTGTGATGGTTGTATTGCATTTGTGCCTTTCTTTTTGTAGTGATATTTCTGTTTGATTTGCTATCTGATTTCTAACATACAGTACTCTAATTACTCACTAGTCGCTAAAGCTCTGCTGGTAACGACTCAAATCGAAAAAATGTATCCTGGAATCCCCAGTTTTTACCCTTTAGCAAAGATTTCCTCACTGTAATTCTTTATTCAACAGCGAAAAAATAAACAAACTGTCAGTGACAATGCGCCATACAGACGTACTGTGCGCCGAATCCATTAACACGTATTTGCATTAGTCGGATTTGCAGTCGAACCTTTCTTGCACATGTCACTTTCCTCTAAGTAAACTGGTCTATACGCGTTAAGTACGAGTTTCGAAAACTACAGCGCTAGAACTCTAGCTATGTACTCGATGTAACGTAACGTCTTTTAAATGTAACGTACTTGTGTGGTTGAAACATCGCAACGAAACGGTTAACGGCAATGAAGGCGCCAGTCCAGTTTGAGATACAATTCAGCAGCATAGTGAAAAATACAGAAATCTGACAAATTCTGTCAGCGTTAAACTGACGACCCTGCTGCGAAAGAAAAAGAACGATAAAGGTCACGGGCAAAAAGATGGCTGCATTCAACAGATCGAGACACAGGAGATATCCAATAAGAATGTTGGAACCTCGAAGAAGGCTTTTCTGAACAAGAAACGCGGCAACGATACATCCGGCCAGAATGGTTCCTGCGATGCAGATTATCATGGTCACAGTGAACCAGAGCAGCAGGGACGTCTGGTCCAAGACAATCCTCGACGCAGATCCATTAATGCTTGCGTCATACTCCGTCACATTCAAAGTGATGTTAATGTTAAACATTGTAGATAAAACTTCAACGCAACCGTTAATTACTGCTGGCTTGGCCGGTTTCAACCAACTTTAATAGAAGAAAACTTGATTTAGAAGAGTTCAAGTTCAATCGAAAAGAAGCAAGTAGGCCTGCAACGTGTCAATAAGGCCGAAACTGCTCCAGAATGACAATCGATTCTGACTAACTAAACAGCGGCATCCACCCAGACAGACTGATAATAAATTATGTTATGATGATTATGTTTCGCAGTAAACCGAGGCGACTTACGTCACAATACGCCTTACGCGATCATAAAGTAATTAGGTATCTGCCTCACAATCCACCGTTCATTTTCAGAGTCCAAGAAATCCAACATTACGTGACGAAAATCACACAGCGCCCACTGAGCACCATCCAGCAGAAACAGTCGATTGGTGAAGCTGGACGTGATTCACTTGTTATTTGTTTACCATTACACATCCCGTTGTAAGTGATTGTAAGGAAGTTTCGCATGTCGTTGCCGACGCACCGGCACTGCAGATTTAATAAGCGATAACAGTGATCTGCACAGTCACGAGAACAACAAGCTCCCGAAAGGAAGCCGGATAACAATGAGCGCTTATGCAACAGCAAAGATTAATACTATAGTATGAGACACTTGTGCAAGCTGTTGCAGACCACGCGTTACCGAAATCTCAATTCAAGCCCGACAATTACGGACATATTCCTGAACTGAACAACTGCAGTAACTACCCCCGTTCCATCCTGTTAAGTGGCTATTCAATCGAGAATTACAGCGTCTGTAAAAAGGAATGAATAAAGGGCTCGGGTATCCACAGGTTAACAATTTTTTATCTGCTCTCCAGTTCCTGGCTTGACGGGAAATGAATTTGGCCTGCTGTGGTTAGATTGATGATGATGATGATTTATATTGGTAGATTGGTAATGCACGGCCCTAAGCACTTCGCACCAGTACTTTCAGGCAGTCACACGTCGTTGCATAATTAAGTGCTCTCCTTGATTACGGGATCAGACTAGAGATTGTCGGAATTAGGAATTATCTGTACATGGCAAAGCACGGAAACCATAAGAGATGTGGGGCCGGCTGTTTAAGCTGGTTACAGCAGCATCATCGTTGCTACAATTCTGCATAAAGCTCCGAAGTACGCCATACGCGGAAGAAGCGTTAACGCATTTTCAGTTCAATCGTCCCCTTGTTATTCTTGCGTTATTCGTTGAGGTTTATTAAATCTGAATCGTACTTCCGTAATCCCTGTTGATTTCTTTCCGGTACATGCAGTAACACCCATATCAAGACATATGACCTAGAACAAGTGTCAAATGCTAAACTGGAATATCAAGCATGTAAAACAAAATTTTTGCGGAATATCCCCAGCCCAACTTGTTTCCAATGACAGCGTTTTAAGGGTGCAAGCGCTAACTTATTCGAACATTACTGTATTCCCGGCCGGTAAGTATTTTTTACAGAGAGGAGATGCTTATGAAGAAGCGGCGTCCGAAACCATTTTAGGGCTAGCTAGTGTACACAGTGATGTACAGTCTTCACCTTTGGCTTTTGCAGGGCTTCATCTAACTTATCACTTACAGTATTAAGCTTTACTTCACTGCAAAGAGCATTTGGTTCCAAAGAAGCTATTTATTCAAAGACAGGAGCAAGCCTTGGGGATAAAGCTAAGCAGTGAACCATGCCTTTAGCTTTATGCCAAGCGCATTTATTTAGGAGTTTATTATGAGTGATTGCTTAGTATATAGGCATTTTGAAAACGAATTTACTCGTCATCTTAAGGCAAAGTCTGACATAATTTTTCCAACTTGAAATGCATAAATTTCGCGACGGCCTCTTCAATTTGCGGAATCTCTGCACTGTTAAGTATGTCAGAATGTCTCTATCTGACAGTTTCTTTTGGCAGAAATTAGAAATATAACATCTGGTCAACAGATCCATTATGGCTGTTTTACTACTTTGAAATGGTCCGGATGTCCTTTTTGTATTACGTCCGGATGTTGTTCGACGCCTTTGTAAATCTGTACCTGTTTACCCGAGCACAAAAATTCTGCCTTCGGGATGCGCGCTGGTGTCTTCGTTATAACTGAGACATCTCATTTCTAGATTTTTTTCGCACTTTCTTCTGGTCTTCTTGTTATTAAGATTTGCATTCTGACACCGTAATCAACAACCGCGCCTGATCTTGTTCCGGTGTAACAACCTGCCAGGAAACATCCGGTGTGAAATTGTCTGGTGCCAACATCAGGATTTTCCAGTAGCAGCAGATGAACTGTAATTAGAAAACCGATATTCCTCGCGGTGGAGATATAAAACAATGCGTTGATGAGGAGGCTGGCAGTTTTGGTGAACTTACCGAGCTGGCCAGTTACTAGTTAGTAAGGTGCCGTTCCGCGCAATGGCGTCCACTTCGGTTGTGGGCTTGCTTTCGTCCGATTTGTGCTCAAGTACAAACCTTCGCCCAATCAATTTCATCAGCAAACTCTTTATGAAGCAACCGCTAACTTGCCCTCCTGTGAAATAGTTTAGGTGAAGGCTACACACACTCCCTTTGGCTATACACACGCCCTTTCGCCCCCTTTGACTATACACACTCCCTTTCGCCTCGCCCCCTTTGGCTACACACACGACCTTTCGTACACGCCCTTAGTCTATACACACGACCATTTGTTTTTCTTTATTTCGCGTTTTATGAGCAGTTCTTACAGCGGCCGAGTTTATGAAATTTGCTCATCAGTTACTAAACTTGAACAGTTGTGGAGGTTGGCGCATCTGGGCCTTAGGGCATTGCTTGAGCTCGAGCTAGCAATGGAATGAATGCATGGATTAGCACATCGTTCCCTTGTTATAGCGAATTCTAGCAGGAACTTTTTGATGTAGCAGTTCAATCGCGTTTGCTACAGCAAAGCAGCCACAGTCCACAGCATTTTCTTGTAGCTGAACGGCTTCCCTGTTGATTGTGAAAGGATCTTTTGATCCAAGTCCAAGGAGTGTCCGCAGTGACTGTTCGACATCACACGACACAGCTGGACAGCAAAAATGTACATATACATACACTGTTCATACATAGACCTATTCGTATAAATAACGTGATATATACCGGGATATAATGATCAAAATAAAGTAAGGACGAAAGGTCGTGTGTATAGACTAAGAGCGTGTACGAAATGTCGTGTGTGTATCCAAATGGGGGCGAGGCGAAAGGGAGTGTGTGTAGTCAAAGGGGGCGAAAGGGCGTGTGTATAGCCAAAAGGACTGAAAGGGAGTGTGTATAGCCTTCACAATTAGTTTAATCATGCACAAAAGTTAGCGAAAGATGGTGAGAACACTTCGCCCCCGACAACCTCGGTACGCGTTATGCAGATGACGACTTGCGTTTCGGACAACAGACTACATGTTCACTTGGTTTCAGTGGCGAGACATTAAAAAAGTGCAGCTCTGGACCAAACTGTATCTACACATTGGAGGGCAGCCGAGGGCTACACTTGGCCATCCTTACAAAAAAAGTCTACGTATAGCGAATGGAAAAGAGAAACTAAAAAAAGGGCTCTCATGAGATATTGGGATAATCGTTAGCAAAATACGTTTGTTTCTCTCTAGTGGTTCTTAACAACCTCTGTCCTACCGGCGTTCCAGCATAGCCGCTTAACTGTACGCTAACGTGAGCGTTAACCTATCTGCGGATCGCGTACTGGACCAGGTGTTCCGTACAGAGCAGTAAACTTCTATCGCCGTATGTTAATCAAACTATTTGTCGTAGTGACATGTGGTTCTACCAGCAAAGTTCTTATTTACGATTATATGGATAGCTGGACATTCATTGTGTTCATGAGAGCAGCAAACCTTACATAAAATCCGCAGATATACAAAACCACGCTTTTGCTGTTTTATGAAATAATTTTATCATTTATAAAGCTTAGCGAACAACATAGAGAACACTTAGAGGCCGACAACCTTAATCTGCATCATCCAACCGATCTGAGAGAGGCGTTAGTATTTTGACTTGGTTTCTACGGATCGAACGGCATATAAGGGCATCTGTGAACCCGAGTGTATCTGGACATCGAATGGCTGAACTCGACCTCTCCGGCAGAAAAGTCCGCGCACAGCTCTTCTGTAGTCCTCACTCAGAAGAAGAAATATCAACTGCAAAGCAAATATATCTTTTGAAGACGATGTGATACGAAGGAACGCAGGGTTCAAAAAATGTTAACGATATATGGTGCTAAGCAACCTCTGACCTACCGGGGTTCCAGCATAGCCGCTTAGCTGTACGGTCTTCAGCCAAATGAACGCGTTCGGAATTTGGAACAGGGCTGGAAAATATGTGAGGACAATTGGTACGGGAATGAAGCAGACGAGGTACCAGATGAAGGAAACAATCAACATTCGGCCAATGCTTCGTCGTCTTCTCTGCATGATATTGTCTCCGGTTTTCGGAATAGTTTTTTTACCATGCTTGAAAAGTTGCCGACCACAGACCATGTGTA
>JAQGAU010002098.1:0-16638 GCA_034698045.1 Paramacrobiotus richtersi
AAGGCGCTTAGGAATATGGATACGCGTTAACTGCTTACGTAGGTGTAGATTACCTACGCAGTTTTACGCAAAGGGGTGGCACATCGAAAGTGTTACCCAGTATACATGGTAATATCAGATTAACCGTCGGTAATGTCAGAAATGGTGCTTCCGCAGTACTTTACCAATTAAATGATCACCTAAAGACCGAACACTCGCTGTTCCCAGCACAGTTCCGAAGTCTCATGGTGCGATACGATAATGAGGATCTGTTTTCTATCAGCAGTAGGTTGTGTTTCTGATTTTTCTTGATTGCGCTTTAGCCGAGGTATTCAGCGCGGGATCTACCTGTTCCGCGCCATGACGCAGACGGCGGAAAAAAAGCCTGACCATTTTTGGAGCATCGCCCGATATTCACGGTTCCTTCCAAAAAAGGCAACCTATAATGTGAGGTAATGTGCAGGCTGTAGCAGTATCCTCATCAACAGCTTAATGGATCCTTACCACATTTCCGAAATAACCCAGCATGAAAATCAGTCACAACCACAGCGTCAACTCCGGATACCGGATCAGTAATTTACTGCGGTCAAAGACTGTAATGCCTGAGTGCGGAAAGAAGCAAATACAGTGCCATAAAGCCGCTGCTAGCAAGATCTTAGCCAGTCTAAATCCACGGCGGCGGAAAGGGCGTTGATTCCCGGTTGTGCTTGTCATTCGCTGATAAACTTCAAACCCGATAACCAGAAAATAAAGAATGCCAGTTAGGCTCAGTGGAGTATAAGTGGCCAGCGCTTGGATAACCAAGTTGGCCGCTGGAACCTGGGACTTTACGCCGCAGTCATAAAACGGTGGAATGGGCTCGAATCGGGAACCCCACCCCGCCACAACCGGGATGTATATGCTACACGCGATCAGCCACATTACAATGATAACGCCAATGTTCAAGACATGTTGACCAAACCGCTGGCGGTAAAGTACAGGAAAACAAATGGCTAACAAGCGGTTGAAGGAAAGGAATGCGGACGACCAATGTCCTACAGTGCGGCATAATGCGAACGGTAGTTGAATGAAAATGCAGGCCGTTCGGGGAACCTCAAAAACAAAATTCACGTTACCTGGAATCGCGGTAACAAACTACTGCAACACATACGCTTTGTCCATCGATCTGCATAAAATTTGCAAGCATTTTCACTCACCCGATAACGTTGTCCATAGTATACACATGTATAGGTCTGTGTGAAGATGACGAAATGGAAGAGACAGACCAACATCTCGATAACTGTCGCATGAACAATTAGTAATTTTGTTCCATTGCGATCTTCAGTGATCTCCCGAAAGGATCGCTTCCAGTCTTCCCTCACTGCTACCAACAGCGTGATACACATCAGTGATCCGATAGAACAACATACCATAGACGTCATGTACCAAACCGTCACTTCACGAATGAAGTTCGTATGGTTGGTTGATGCTGCAGTTATGCTCAAGTTCTGTTCTTCAAAACGGAAACATAGATTTTTCTGATCAGAAAAGGTCCTAGGCTTATTACATCCTGTGCTGAAATTGGAATCTCCAAGATCACCTGCCATAGCTATTTATTTCAAGTTTAGCTCCGCGATGCCTTTAATTTAGAATGTGCAGTTCAGAATTCAGAATTATCGTTCGGATAGGAACACGTTAAGCCCATGTGCAGCCCTTAAAGGTCTGCAGCTGAAGGTAGGATATTTATTTATGTGTACAGTACTGTGAGAGTAACGGTTATTACACTATCGGATTACGTTGCTTGAATGGTCTTAAATTAAACACGCCAAGCAACATCAGATCATTTCACGTGGTTTTGCCCACATGAAACAACCTATACCAATAAATCCTAATAAACACGAACCATGATTATGAATCGACATTTTCCTTCGACTGAGCCATGGATTGATGTTACGCGGCTTTCTGCAGTAATGGATTATTTCTTCCCACATCCGTTCTGAATGACTTAACCTGATATATTGTATGTATTCCCTGTTGGATAATCCGGTAAAAGCGTTGGAACTATGGTTTGCCGTACAGTACACTGTCTTTCAACAGCATCAGATCTAGATAACATAATAGAGACGGGAATGAGTTTACATGTATTTGATTTATTATCTGTATCTTATACTAAATGCATTTCGCTTTGGGCTTATTAGACGCATCCGGAAGTTGATATAATTAATTAATGCCAGTCCATTATTCTGAGACTTCGGATAGCATCGCACGCACACTTGCACTTGTAATACTGCACAAGTGCGTGTGCAATAAATGAATTCCGGAGAATCCGGACACTTCATCGATACTGTCCCACTTATCGAATTCCGTCACGTTTATACAATATCAAGAACCAGTGAGTACGAACGGACCGACAAAATCATTCGGTGCGTCAGTCTTAGTTTTTCCATTTGGCACTGACCGGAAGAAAGTGGTAGCCACTGTTCCTGAAATTCCTTGCCGGCCATTAAAACTTTCTCCCAACTTAAACATCATAGAAACCCAGCTTCTGTCAAGTATTTCAAGCACGAATGAACAGTATTCAAGAGTTCAACATTCACTCAGCTAACATGGCATATCCACTGCACGCCAAAACCAACTAACTTCCGCTGACTTTGATACGGCATAGCATACATAGCAGAGTTTAGCGATGCCCCTGGCAATCCTTATTTTCCGTATGCTTTGGTCTGAATGTTACCGAAATAAATAAACATACCACATGCACGCACAGTACAGACGAGAATTTATTATTTGATTTGGTATCCGTATCTTATGCAACTGCCTTTCGCCTGGATATCTCCTTGGACTTGCTGGACACATCCGGCAGTCAATCTTGCAATCCCTCTGAAACTTTGGGCGGTGTTACAGCCACACTTGCACTTCTAACACTCCACAAATGTGTATGTAACTCGTACCGAACAGTTCATCAATACAGTCGCATTTACTGACAATGAGTTTACTGTTTACAACGGCATGCAGGCATAAAGCATTCAGTACGAACACTCATCGACAATTTATTCGGTGATTTATACAGCTGTTTTCGCTGCTGGAAGAACATGATGGTACACGGCTCTGAAACTCCGAGATAGCCAGGAAGCCAAGGTACAACAATTTACTTCCAAGTGGCATTTCAAGAATCCAGCTTCGGACAAGTCAAGCATGAGTAATTGATATCGAAGTATTTTTCATTCGTCCAGCGTACGGGTCACATCCGTTGCAGGACAATATTGGCACCCATCGATTCTGTTACAGCAGCATAGCATTCAGCACAGCATACATCTCACAACTGTGTAGGTGTGTATAGTACTGTATACTCACGATTTGTTTATCTGTCCGCAAACAACCAGATTATCCTGGTTCCCGCTGTTCACTTCAGAACTAGTTAACTGGATATATTGCAGTCACGACTACGGGTAGAGGTCAGTTACTGTCAAGTACTGAATTCTTGTTAAAAATGATAGTTCTATTAAATATGAAGCCGAAAAGATAACCTTGCATACGTCTTTCGGCTTGCTGTACTTCCGAAGGACTATGGCGCTATGACAGTGCAACCTGTCACACACACACTGCGTCACTAATAATAAAGTTGTCAACGGAATGGTCTATACTGTCCGTACTTTACACTTCTTCTGATGTGAGAATTCTAAAAGATTTACTTAACAGGAATTTCTTTGTGCATGAAAGTAAGCTTGGCCGCATTCGTTTGAAACTTCGGATAGTATTACAGATATACTTGCCCATGCAGTACTCAGTAAATGCATTTGTGACCCGTTCCGGCTTTTCGTTAACAAAGTCGCACTTACTGGATTCCGTTAATCTGCAACGGCTTTTCTGTAACGTTCTTTCTGTAGTAATCTTTAGCGCTAGCATTGTCGTCTCACTTTGCCATTAAAGTTAGAGTTACAACGGCAATAGTACGCACAACAAAACATCCGGTGACTAAGTTTTCGTCTTGAGAGTGACTGGATGATAAACGGCTTTGAAATTTCGAGTTGTTCAGGAAAGCGAGGCACAGAAAAGTATTGTTTATATGGCCACAGTATACTGTACAGTAGTACCAAACTTTAGTCAAGAATTTCATATATGAATATTCAAGATTTCCACATTCGCTCGGTTGATCATTTAATCAGCCTGATTATAAGTATGCTGATAAGGAGATAACCAATATCACACAGTGCAGCACAGCACGAGTGACAGTTGAACCAGGCCGTTCGGGACACCTTAAGAGACAAATTCGGTACCAAATTAATGACTTGCAGGAAATAACGTTAAGAGGACGCTGCAGTATGTATTGCATTTCATAATTTGTTAGTCGATATTATCGTCTTGAAATTTGCATGCTCAGGAAACCTGAGTCTGAAATCACGCACACCGCGTTTTCGTTTCCCAGTCAGAACCTATAGATCAATGATCAAGGAACTGTATGGGCGTGAACGGAACTCCAGAATCAAATGGAAACCTAATTCCGAGACGGCATACGTTTCCCAGAAATTGCAGTTTGGAGGAAATTGTATCGGAACCATAATGTTCAAATCGAAGAAAGCGATGCGAGCGGCACAATTGATCGAAATACGAAACCGTCTGATTTAAATTACTCGTATTTTTGGTTACGGACATCGAGTAGTCACCTCGGACAGTTTAATCCAGTCAGAACGCGCAGTTCCACAGCTAACACATTTCTTTTGCGACTGCTGCATGTACTTTATTATGCATAAATGGAATACGAGATTCTGTTGTTCATGTGGGAACGTATACAGAAAACAGGTTTACTCTTTTTTGATAAGTGACCCCTACCGCATTTCCGACATAACCCAGCATGAAAATCAGGCGCAGCCAGAGCGCCAACACCGGATACCGGACCAGTAATTTAGTTCGGTCAAAGACAAGAATGCCCGTGTGCGGAAAGAAGCAGATACAGTGCCATAAAGCCGCTGCTAGCAAGATCATAGCCAGTCTAAATCGACGGCGACGAGAAGAGCGTTGTTTTTCGGTTGTGCTCCTCATTCGCTGATAAACTCCAAACACGATAACCATGACATAAAGAACTCCAGTTAGACTCAGCGGAGTATAAGTGGCCAGCGTTTGGATGACCAAGTTGGCCGTTGGATCCTGGGACTTTACGCCGCAGTCATACAGCGGTGGTCCGGTGTCGAATCGGGAACCCCAGCCAGCCACAACCGGGATGTATATACCAGCCGCGATCAGCCACATTACAGTGATAAGGCCAGTGTTTAAGACATATCGTGCAAACAGTCTGCGGTAAAGCGGGGGCAAACAAATAGCTAACAAACGGTTGAAGGAAAGGAATGCGGACGACCAATGTCCTACAGTGCGGGATAATGCGAATGGTAGTTGAATAAAAATACACGCCGTTCGGGAAACCTTAAAATACAAATTCACCTTTAAAACGTTTGCTAGAAACACAGTGATAATGGGATAAAGGGCTGTGGTACATACGCGTCACCCATCCTGATCAAATTTGTATGTTTCAGAAAACATAAGCCACTATATCTGTAGAGGGCGTTCCATTCACTTGAGTCGTTTTTCTTACTGTAGACTTTGAAATTTTCGACAATTCTGATTATGGATAAGTTAAGTAAAGAGATGAACTGCGTTCACGAGGAGCTACTCAGTACAGAAGAAGCGAATCACGTCATTACAAAGGTCACACTGCCATGCTTTTCAATGTGAACACATGTAAATGGAGCATCCTCTGTAAATCGGTTTTTGATTACACTTTGGATAAACATGAAACTCTACATACGCAACCAGGAAACATTTTGACACGCTGTAAATGTTCCTTCTCACCCGATAACGTTGTCCATAATAAACCTGTGTGAAAATAACGAAATGGAAGAGACAGACCAGCATCTCGATAACTGTCGCATGGACAATTAGTAATTTAGTTCCATTGCGATCTTCAGTGATCATTCGAAGAGATCGCTTCCAGTCTTCCCGCACCGCTACCAACAGGGTTATACACATCAGCGATCCGATGGAACAACATGTCATGGACACCGCGTACCAAGCCGTTAATTCAAGGTTAAAGCTCGTCAGGTTTGTTGATATTGCAGTTGTGCTCAGGTTATGCCCGTTGAAAAGAAAACTCGGATTTTTGTGATTAACAAAAGTTTGACTGAATTGCGTGGCAGCCAGAATATCAACGGCCATAGTCTTTTTAGTTAAATTTTCCGGCGGCCTTTTCAATGTGCAACCAAAGCGCGCAGAAGTATGCAAAACAGGAACCCATCAAGGTTATGTACACTTCCTGGTAGTGCGCCATCTGGAGCGGAAGGTCAATTATTTATTTGTCTGCATTGTGCGGCGGTCGAGTAATTACATCTTTACATTAGCAGATTATGTAGCCTCCATGGGCGACGCCCACTAGGCGTGAATGTGCCGGGCACGTTATTGTGCCCACACAATCTAATAGAAATCCAACTGGAAAGGAATGCGATTTTAAGCAAAGTGTAGGGGAACCATTATGTAGTGGTAAATACTTACCAAACACGTGTTCTGCTCTCATTAGTGCTTGCTTTCGTGTGGCTTATGTGTGCTATTATTAGTGCTTGCTTATGTGCGTATGACGCACGCACCACCTGCTGTCTGTAGATCTATAAAGCCGACAAACCGGGCAGCTTCTGGAGTTAATTAGTTCGATGCGAAACTTCTTGTGATGCAAATTAGTTATTAAAATGTAGATGCTTAGATTCGTTGCGCTGTATGTCAGTATTCTTGGTGTCCTACGGGTGACACAAGTAGGAATCGGAGAAACTGATGGGAGCGGCACAAATTCACCGAAATTTGAATCGCAATTTCTATTCCGTAAATGTGTTTTACTGTAAATGCCTAGCAAACGGTTAAAAGAATGTGCCACAGTGCAGCATGGCGCGAATGACCTTTGAACGAAACTGCAGCTTAAATTCCGTAATTAATGAATAATTTGCTGGAAATAACAGTAACACAGCACTGCAGTACGCACTGCGCTACTTAACTTATTAGACGATATTATTATCGTCCTAAAATTTGCATGCTGTCAGGAAGCATGAGCCGGAAATCACGTTAACCATGTCTCCGTTTCTGAGTCAATAATATTCACGAAACTATATGTCTAGATTAAGGTTTCTATTTGATAATGCAGATTCACGCCCATACAGACTGTATAGTGTGCTACAGCTGATCATTAATTTCCGGGTCGGCATATACATTTCCCGGAAAGAAATGCAGCTTTTCAGGAAATGGTATCGGAACCATAATGTCGGAATCGACGCAAGCGATAGGAGCGGCACAAGTTCACGAAAATATGCATCAGCATGGTTATTATTTTTCTTATTGGCTAGGGAAATTGGATGGTCTCGGACAGTTAACCCAGGATCCGTACACGGTACACCTGACATTCCTATGACCAAAGAGCGCTTGTCTGCAGCATGAAGGGCCTAGCACTTTACTGTCTTCGTCTACTGCCATGTTTCAACATTACGTAACAAGTACGGGAACTGCCTGCAATGCATCTCGAACCCGCAAAGCCGCCATCTTCGTTTGGTGAAACAATGTCATGAATGTCAAAACAGAAAATTATTTTGCTGCTTTCATGTTGAAACGTCGAAACTGGATTCCCATACTGTATACCGTCATTCATTAGCGTCTGACGTGGTTGTGACCTTTATGGAAACACTAATCGGCAACGTCTAAAACTCCAGCAACCCTAAGAGACAGTGTCAAACGCGGCTGTCCTGGTCAAGTGAACATGATACTGGAGTTGCAAACGGTACTACACCGTATGTCTAAACTCTAAAGTGGTAATGCGCAATGTCGGTTCATGGTTTTGAATTGTCCAAGCAGCTTCAAAGGGTCTGTGCAGTGTTTTTGCCTAATCTGAATGTACAGCCTGTACGTACTTCTAAATGTTAAAGTCGATTCCGTACAGTTCACTGAAATGACAAAACACGAAGAAAATGGGGAATCCACGACATTAGTGGGTCCATATTTATTTATTATTTTTCTTTTGGAATTTCTTACAGATTAGCAGACGATTAGCAAATGGTACGACAGAGAGTTTAGCGGAGACTTGTCATCGAAAAATTCAAAATCGTTCCGATAAGTTAAGTGATTTGCTTTTTGAAAAAAACGCGAGGAAACAAACGAACTTTCTGTGCATTCCATATAAAGCCTGGGTACAAAACTCAGGACAAGCAGCCGTTAAGGAAAGTAGAGTGAAGATACATGTGGCCTCTTCCACTGCATAGATGGAAAATATTTCACCATCAGGGTAAAAACTCTGAAGCTTTAGTTGCTGAACGAAAGCAACACACAATAGAATTGAATCGTTGGTGACTTCCGGCGTTAGTCGGAGAAAACAGTGTCTTTGTATCGAATAACGAGTTTATGTATAGCCAATACGCGTGCAAACTTTACTTGCCAGATTTTCGTGATTTCAAATTTAAAGCTCTGCTTACAAAGACCTGGATAAGTGTTTGCTGACACATTTATTTATTCCGCATTTTGATTCATTTTGTTAGTTGCCTTTCATCCATTGCAAGGTACCTGGTACGTTGTGGAAAATGTTTTTGTTCTCTGTTTTTCTGGATCGCAGTGTCTAATTCCACACATGAACAGATTGAAATGGAAACAAATGATGCTACATAGTGAAGTACGTCACGTATGACATCAGCCTGAGTTGACGTTTCGGCGTTAGTGAGTCGAATAATATGAAGCAGTAAGCCATAATACGAAAATACTAAAAGGGCCTCGCTCATGATCGTATACAGTAGTTCAAGAAACGGGCATGGAACTAGATTCTATCCTATAACTAGAGTCTAGCTATCGGCTGTATAATATGAAAATGATTCTCATTAACCTTGAGTCCTTGATGCATACTTCTGCTTCGATCTTCATACCGTAGACTAACAATTGTAAGTACAGGCGGGAATAAACTTATTCTAACTCATTTCCCCGTATCTTCTGGTTTGTGCACAGTTGCAAACTGTATTTTGCTCCTGAACATTCCTTTACCAGGGCTCACTGGATGTCGGCTGGTGCAAAAGTCAATAAGCTTCGTGGCAGTCCATGCCCGAAACTTCGGATAGCATTGCAGACGCACTTGCACTTGTAATACTGCACAAGTGCGTGTGCAATGGATTCCGAAAATTTCATCAGTACTACTTGAATAGTGTCCCACTTATTGAACTCCCTTCAGCTTATATAACGGCAATAACCAGTCAGCGCCAACAGGATCAGTACCGACAAAATCATTCGGTGATTCAGGTTCACTTTTTCGTCTGATACAGACTGGATGAAATAGCATCTAATCCTCCAATTCCTAGGCAAGCCACAAAAATTTTCTGTCGACTCACATCATAAAAACGCAGCTTCAGACGAGTATTTCAACCACGAATGAACAGTATTCAAGAGCTCAACATTCATGCATCTGACGTGGCACATGCGACGCACGGCAAAACAAAACTAAAGTCTGCTGACTTTGATACAGCATAGAAGTACCAGACATATCACAGGTTCATAATGCCCCTGGCAATACTTATTTTCCATCTGTTCCGGTCTTCAGACCGACTGCAGTCGCTGAATATACTTACTTATACTGCAATAATTTGCCTTTAGTGTGATCATGGTTCGATTAGTAATCGTAGCGATACTTCCTGTACGTCTCGGCAACTTTCAGGCCCGCCTTCACTCCGGTGTTACCGTCAGATACCAAGCCGGCTGATGATGATCAGCAGTTTTGGTAAGCCACTGGCATGTTCTACCGCGGATAAACCTTACGGAAACAACTATCATGCAGTAGGTCACAGAGCGAATCTCTACTGTAGGTAGAGATGGCAAAGTCGCACCGGGCAGACGGTGCACCGCGGTTTAGCAGGTGCGGTTCGGTGCGGTGGTTTTGAAATAGTGCACCGCATCGGTTCCCAGAGCGCACCGAACCGTATAAACCGCGGTGCACCGTCGGTTCAGTCGGTTTGTCGCGACCGCCTCGGTACTCCCATATTATGTGTGCTATGGCACAAATTACATTTTCCAGCGGATCGTATGCGATTTACTGGTCAACCATTGCATGTTCGACAAGCGGACCTTAGCTGATTTTAACGGTCAGAAGGAAACCACGTTGTGGCTGTCTCCTACACGCGGAAAGACTGCAACAGGCCGCATCGAGTGTGGACGGTGCTCGGTGCAAAGTGTACGGTGCAAAGTAGTTATTAACTACTTTGCGTAGTGATTCTTGTGTAGGTGTTTTCTGTAGAATCTTAAATTCAGGAATTGCATTTTGGTTTCTTACTGTAATATGCATGTGTCTTGTGAATTAACCGAAAGATCAAAACCTGATCATACAGTGCGGTGAATAACCGAAATGCTGAAAAAGATTAATGCAAGCAACGCTGCGCATAACGTCAACTTTATTCTTAAGAAAACTGTTTTCAGGTTTCCGGTGACAGATTTCTGTTTGAATATAGTGCCTATAACTGTGTACGCCGGCTTACGATCGCGAAGGTCACGCTGGAATCAAGCGCCATTAATTGCACTTATTTATTGTACTATGTATTTGTATTTGTGCACAATGCAGCCCACAACCCATCGAGTCCGACTGCAAGAAGCAGACTTCAGGTAGTTACTATGAGATTTGTCCCCTTAACTTAAAGGTCAGCTAGCATTTAGCATCTCGACGTCGAACAGTTGTCAGATAGAATGTTTCATTGCACTATTGCAGAGCGTATAGTCACAAATTACAACAAAGCTGACAGACGAAGCTTGCACATACATGTTACGTATACGTTACTAATCATGCGTATGGTTACTGATGAAGTATACTTGCCACTAATTGTAAGACGACAAATTCCGCAGCACCCAGCACGTGTATCATCAAAACGGAATCTAAATGGACATTGTATGTTCTGCAACACACGTTCAAGCAGAAGAAACGAAAACTGTACTCTGTAATCCAGGCTCCAGAGAAATGGATCGTTTTTGAAGAAAATCGAAACCGCACGATGAGTTTAATATCAATTATTGAAAATTTACAGAGTCTAAAACGTTTGGAAACATTGTGAACACATCCAGTTACAATACCTGCTATTTATTTGGACTTGTACACTCGCATAACTATACTGTCACCGCTAATTCCCTTGCACACTAACTGTAAACAGCAACCTTACTAATGCAGTACAATGAATATAATATACGGTCAAAACCCGCATGGTACGGTATGTGATGATATTACAATCTCACGTTACCTTATCAAAAATCAACGGAATACGAAATGTTTTTATTCGTGTGGAAACATATAATTAAGTAAACGGACGAGGTTACGGTATCGTGCACTCCAAGTAAAAAGGTGTTTTAAAATACGGATTCCAGTAAAAACAGGACAGATAATCGTTGAGAAAATTAGACTAGCAGATTCAGGTAGACTTTTCCGCAATTTATATGGAAAATATGTTTAAAACTATCAGAGTCTAAACTATGTATAACGGCAAATCATGCAAGAACAACAGACAAAGATGTCAAACCGCTATTAAATTCCGGTGCCGACCGAAGGAAACTGTGTTTGTTCGAGCCAAGAGCCTTGTAACAGATACGGGAAAAAATATAGACCAATATCATTTAAAACCAGCTCAATAAAAACTAACGACTACAACGAAGCCATGAAGATTGCAGTATGAAAGTGTATGTTTAGTCATGTCGGTATAGAAATGGTCTTCTCGAAACACTTTACCAATTCAATGATTAGAAGTACCAAACGGATAATGGTATTTCCAGCACAGTCCTCTGCAACATTATGCTCCGACATGATAAGGATGACTTATGTTCTAGGTGCAGTCGGTTGTATTCCCGGTTTTTCTCGATTGTGCTTTAACCGAGGCATTCAACGCGGGATCTACCCTTTCCGTACCATGGCACAGACGGCGAAAAACACGACCAGCCATTTTCTGGAGCGTCTTCCGATATTCACGATGCATTCCGAAAAAGACCACCTACAATTAGACGTAGCTCCAGCACTAATCTCATAAACTGCTTTACTCTTTCGAATAAGTGATCCCTACCGCATTTCCGACGTAACCCAGCATGAAGATCAGCCGCAACCAGAGCGCCAACTCCGGATACCGGACCAGTACTTTACTACGGTCAAAGGCATTAATTCCTGTTTGCGGAAAGAAGCAGAGGCAGTGCCATAAAGCCGCTACCAGCAGGATCATTGCCAGCCTGAACGGACGGCGACGGGACGAGCGTTCATTCCCCTGTGCGCTTATCATTCGCTGATATACTCCACATCCGATAACCAGCATATACAGAAAGCAGGTCAAACCCAGGGGGGTATAAGTGGCCAGCGCATGGTTAATCGAGTTGGCCGTTGGATGCTGGGACTCTACGCCGCAGTCGTACAGCGGGGGAATGGCCTCGAACCGGGAACCCCAGCCAGCTACAACCGGCATATAGATACCGCACGAGATCAACCACATTACAATGATAACGCCAATGTTCAAGGCATGTTGACCAAATCGTTTGCGGTAAAGTACGGGGAAGCAAATGGCTAAAAAACGGTTGAAGGAAAGGTACGCGGATGACCAATATCCTACAGTGCGGCATACCGCAAATGGCATTTGAATGAAGATGCAGCCCGTTCGGGAAACCTTAAAACACAAACTGAATGGTAGATAGTTTACTGGAAAACGACCGAGTAAATACAGCAGTGAAGTAATGTATGTACAGTATAGATAGGTTAGAGATCGGAGCTATGGATGCTCGTGTAGTAAGTATTATTTCTCACCCGATAACTTTGTCCATAATAAATCTGTGTAAATCTGACGAAATGAAGGAGACATACAACCATCTCAATAACTGTCGCATGGACAATCAGTAATTTTGCTCCGTTACGATCCTCAGTAATCTTCCGAAGAGATCGCTTCCAATCTTCCCAAACCGCTCCCAGCAGGGTAATACACATCAGCGATCCGATTAAACAGCATACCATAGACACCGTGTACCAGACCGTAAATTCGAGCCCGAAGTTAAACTTCGTCTGGTTTACTGCTGCTGCAATTGTGCTGAAGTTCTGTTCCCTAAAACGGACAGCTGGAATTTTTTGATTATATAGTCCTGTGCTGAAATTGACAGATACAGAATCTCCTGCCATAGTTTTCTTATTCGAAAGTCAAATTATCCTGCCGCCATTAAATGCACAGCGAAAGCGCTCCGAATTACTGTCGGAATGCGGATTCATCAAGGTTATGTACAAGTTATTGTGAAGCCGTCTGGAGCTGAAGGCTGGGTTATTTGTTTCCCTGCATTATAAGAATAGCGGTTCGGTGATTTAACTAACGGATTACATAGTCTAAATGGCAGCTAAATAAACAAGCCAAGCAACGTCAGGTCATTTCACGTGAATCAACAGCCCACACGAAACTTCTATAACAATAAAATCTGAATCAAGCCTGTGAATCGTCATTTTCCATCAAATGAGCTAGTTTATTGCAAAAAAAGAGGTTCATTGGTCGAAATCTATTGATTTTACGCTGGTTTTTGCACAGTCTGATGACCTTTTCCTTTAGGATTGTAAATCCTTTCCCAGAAGCCATACGTTCAGAACTGAACCTGAATTTCTGTCTCTATTTGGCTATGAATTGCGTTCTGACGTACCATCATTCACCAGCGTCTTACAGCTGTAACCTCAACATTTAAGCTTTCTTAAGGTAGGATTAGCCACCGCGCGAATTGATATCATAATATCGCAACAAAAAAGGCAACCCTTGCATCGTCGAAATGTCATCGACAGCCACATTTCGGTTCAGTCTGGGCCGCAGGTAGTCCTTGCGCCGGCAATCATGAACCGGAAACTCATTGTTACAAACGATTTATTATGACTAATGCAGCAAAATGCGTAATACTAATAATGCACGGAACATTGTGCCGTAAAGCAGGAGACATAGATGACACAACAAACCGCTAACGCTTGGAGGACTGCAGCACATACATGTGGCGCGTTATATGGCAGATATGTAACAATGGTAAACATTACCTACAGAAGAAGAAACAAAGAAAAAGACTTAGGACTTAATTTGTTTGTGGAACATTGCGAAATAATTAACACAAAGCCTACTAAATAAGTGCACTCGCTTTTAACGGGCACTGGTTGACTGAAGCGAAGTACATAGGGGAAATTTAATTTTACTATTTAATACTTAACTAATTTTTAATTAATGAAAGAGTGACCGACGAATGACCACGCCAAAATTCAGTTGAGTTGAGAATACATAGAGGATCTTCGCTACGTTCGGTCGACTATACTATAAGTTAACTGCCTCATGAGCATCTGTTACTTTAGGCAGTCCGGTCACCAACATGCAGAATATGGCTGACAGCAAGAACAGCGTTGTCGACCTTTAACCAGTTAAAACGTAGGCGGAAACTTTAACCCACCGGGCGCGCTTTTCCATAGCGATGACAGCTATATTTTCGGTTAAAACAGACTACCATGTATGCAAGTGACCCTTTCTAATTCTGGTTGTATGTGTTTGCGCGGAACAAAGACACAGTTTCCTTATTATCAGCAGAGATTAACGGGAGGCGGCCATCCGGATGTCATGACGTAAGCACTACTTTAAGGATTACTTCAGCTGAAACTTTCTGACAGAAGAAATGCCCTTTGCTAGCTACTTAATTAATACAAGACAAGGTAAAAAATATGAAATGATACTGGAACTGCAAACGGTACTGCACCGTATGTCTAAAGCGGAACGGCGCAATGCCGGTCCAGGTTTTGAATGGTCCAAGCATCTCCAAAGGGTCTGTGCAGTATTTTTGCCTAATCTAAATGTACAGTCAGTAATTGCAACTTTTTTTAGTTGCATGGGATTTTAATATACATGATACATAGCTAACAACTACCCTGAAAAAAGACAAAAAAAAACAGTATACCATTCTCATACAACATTTCGTCCTGGCCGAATTACAGAGAAGATCCCATCTAAGTTGCCTGATGACGGAGCCGTTCCTAGAACAGCCATAGCGTTTGCTCGCTGTAACTCAACACTTATACGCTGGTAAATGTATTATTTGGCTCGCTTCTCTCCCGTTTCTTGACGAATCTTCCTGGCCGAGGCTGACATCAGTCGACGGGCTTCCGGACCCCATGATCCCATCGTTTCGAACGCCAGCGGATCGAACAGGGATTCGCCGGTGGTGTTCTGATACTTGGCAAACCTTCGCCTGCTCCGCCCGTACTGCAGCTGCTCCCACGCAACCTTGCATCGGCGGGTTGCATTTCAGTTAACATCCTGCCCCAGGTTAACATGATTGCTTCTTATTCACGTTAGAGTAAAGTAAACCGATTCCATGCAGTTCAGCTTGTAGACCCGCCGAGAGATACCACCGGATCAACCAAGCAGCCATTAAGGAAAGTAGCGTGTAGATACAGGCAGCGTCCTCCGCTGCACAGGTGGAAAATATTTAAACAGCAGAGTAAAAACTCTGGAGCTATTGTTGCTGAACAACAACAGGCAATGAAACTGAACCGTTGGTGACTTCCGACGTTAATCGGAGAAAACCGCCGGCTGACTTTTTTTTTGAAGCTTCTGAGCTCGTTAGAGTAAAGACCTTTGCAACAGGTACGAAAAAACATAGGTGTAACCAGAACCAGCTTATCAAAAACTATCAATTGCAACGACATGGAAAATCCCGGTAAAGTAATGCCAGGTACAGAAACGGTGCTTTCGAAATGCTTTGCTGATGAAATGATCGCCTAAATACCGAACAACCGTTGTTTCTAGCACAGTTCTGTGCAGCATCATGGTGTGATATGATAAGAATGATTTACTCTCTATGAGTAGTCGGTTGTATTTCTGGTTCTTTTTGATTGCGCTTTAGCCGAGGTATTCAGCGCGGGGTCCACCTTTTCCGTACCATAACGCAGACGGCGAAGAAAACGACCAACCCATTTTCGGAGTGTCGTCCGATATTCGCGATTCATTCCGAAAAAGACAACCTACAATTTGAGGTTGCTTCAGCACTATCCTCGTAAACAGTTTTACTCTTTCAAATAAGTTATCCATACCGCATTTCCGACGTAGCCAAGCATGAAAACCAGTCGCAACCAGAGCGCCAACTCCGGATGCCGGATCAGTAATTTCGTGCGATCAAAGGCATTAATGCCTGTATGCGGAAGAAGCAGATGCAGTGCCATAAAGCCGCAACCAGCAGGATCATTGCCAGTCTAAACGCACGGCGACGAAAAGAGCGTTGATTCATATGTGCACTTGTCATTCGCTGATACACTCCAACTCCGACAACCAGGCAATACAGAAATCCGGTCAAAGTCAACGGAGTGTAAGTGGCTAGCGCTTGGTAATCATGTTGGCCGTTGGAGTCTGGGACTTTACCCCGCAGTCATACAGCGGAGGACCGGTCTCGAATCGGGAACCCCACCCAGCCACTACCGGGATATATATGCCAAGCGAGATCAGCCACATTGTAATGATAACGCAGATATTTAAAACATACTGAGCAAACCGTCTGCGGTAAAGTACAGGGAAACAAATGGCTAACAAACGGCTAAAGGAAAGGTATGCGGACGACCAATATCCTACAGTGCGGCATAACGCGAAAGGCAGTTGAATGAAGATGCAGCCCGTTCGGGAAACC
>JAQGAU010002099.1:0-16638 GCA_034698045.1 Paramacrobiotus richtersi
GATCAGTGGTCGGGACTGTACTGTACTGCTCGCTCGCTTGTTTTAATGGCGAACGAAGAGAGACATTTTTGCTAGTATGGTTTAAGCAAGCATATTTGACGGGCAGGGATGTTTGAGCAAGCAGATTTTACGGGCAGGAGTGTTTGGGTGCAAACGTTCCTGCCGGCCCTATCTCTTAACCATAGATCAAACACTTTTTGGTGTTTGAGAAAAGTGTTTGATGCACAAACAGCAAACATGCAAACATTCCTGCCGGCTACACGCGCTGACACAACGGAGCGTCATAAGTTGCAGGAGCTCAAAAACAAGACAGCTGAACTGGAAAAAAAGCTGTAAAAGAATGTGTCTGCCTTGGCACTTCATCAACGCTTTCCACTAACAACCGAGCTTGTAGTTGTAAGTTTTTTTTGTTGGAAGAGATACTCAAGATGACTAAGCGCAGATGACTACTAACTACTTCACTTTCACTACTTCATGTGGCTTGCAGATACTTTTGCATTGGGACGTCACTTATTCGATACTAATGAAATTTGATGCATGTCGAAAAACGTTAACACTAATACTGTATGTTGAATACCTCTCTAAACACCAAAATTAACGCGCATTGTTCGATGCCTTTCCATCTGAACTGGAACCTGCATTTACCAAGTCGACCCTGTACTGGCAGATATTTTCGACTGTGTGCTCGCAGAACACTGAGATTGACCCGGGCCAATTGGTTGGCCCATGTGGGATTGACCCGGTAGCTCAGCTCGCTACCACCAACTTAGCTGCGCAGCCTGCGATAGCAACAGTGAACAAGGATCGCAGCAAACCGTCGTACCTTGATGGCTTCGGTCGCATATACCACTTGAAACAGCCGACCTTCAGGAGAGTAGGTATTAATTCCGTGATCATATCCGGATCTTGTCATAAACATGGTGAAACGCAGAAGTTTTGATGATTGATCAAAGTGCAAAAAAACGATGTGGAGCTGGAGGGAATTCCCGCGAGATTTCGCTGCTAATTACGAAAATTTTCTGCGGTCTCCTCTCGAAAATCCCTTGGATACTGGACACGTTATACGTACAGTCTATAGACAAAAAAATGTGTAACCAGCAAGCAAAGCCTTCAGTTTGTGACTTTTTTGTCACTCGTATTTGATGATGAGTCGGCACTTTATTACACGAGTCGAAAATTGTAGTGACGATCGGGCCGGTCGGTCCCGCTTTGGGGGACGCAAAGCGGGGAACAAATAGTGGTGTCAAGGTTCAGCCGATGAACGGAGTCGTTTAACGATGAATGTCCGATCATGGTGAGAATTTCGTTTGGAAGTACTGTAACAATTTTTCTTTCTTTAAAAAATAGCATTACTGCAGTACGTTTTAATCAGAAACAATGAACCGACGGGCAAGCCGCAAAGAACGAAAAAAGTGAAAATCGCGGCATCCGCAAATCGGTAGTGGAGCACATTCTCAACAAACAGATGATCACGGCAGAGGATTAAAAATCCATCAACGTCATATCCGTTTGGAGGACAAAACTCCGCCCAAGCAGTCTGAGAACGTCACTTATACTTCCTTTGTGGGTTCAAGGTCGGGGGCATGTCAGCAGTGCGTAAGTTAATCAACAAGCTGCCCGTTGCTGAACAATTGGCGGTGACTGAGAAACTGTATTATAATTACATCACTGTTCCAGTGAATGTCTGACTGCGAATATCTAGCTCAAGTTTACCCATATGCGCTGAGCGAAATCTTCCGTCTTATTTTTTGAACTGTTCTTTCATTGGTCGTTTCCGGTCGATGCCATGACAGAGCAAATACCGCCCGAGAAATGGACGTGATCTGGAGACTTTGAAGGTCATCCGACTTGAATCGGAAGATCTGTAACCAGCTGTCTAGTACAGGATGAAAGGTAATTGTGTTTGTCCATGAACCAATCTCTTTTGCCATCAACGGTGTCCTGATGAGCTCCGTCCGCGAGTGCGACCAAAGTTCATTAACGAGATCAAACACGATCTTCGAATTAGTAACATGGAACACTATTTCGCTGGACCGTTTATGCCGGAAGTGACCGATACCAATCGCAGTCATGTGGAGTGGTGTAAAAACGTCCTTCGCTGGTTGGATCATCGAGCGGACAACTCCATGGTGTACGTTTCCCTTTGGTCGGCGGTGCAGCCGAAAGAGGACCGATCGCGGAAGTGGCCAGAGAAGCTATGAAGGTGCTGAAGAAACCCTTTCACAGTCTCGCCCAGCCAACATCAGTATGCAAATCTACCAGAAGAATTATAAACCGGTATCGAATCCACTCAACCCAACTGGACAATCCAGATGCTCGAGCAGGATTGTTTCTGCGAAAGGAATAAAATGTGGGTGGATTGTTTCTTCACTGAGCAAAAATTGATCCTGGGACACCGTAGCACGACGTGTGGAGTCAGCCACTGTGGATTGAACAGCACGATCAAGAGCCTGTTTAATAGGAAACCTATGGTCGGATAACTCATCTTGGGGAATCAGCTGGAGAATGCGTGGTGGTTCGTGGAGGCGGAATCTGGGGAATAGCTAATGCGCGAAGAACATGCCAGCGATGACGCGGCGCTTCCACAAGAGCATCGGAAGCCGGTCGGAGGATCTTGCTTATGTCAATTACGTTGATCCCACGCTATTTCGAAAGGATGCGCACCGATTACATTATGCCCAGCAGTTGCGGACGCTGGAACAAGTGAAGGCGAAGTATGACGCGAGGAATCTCTGTTACTATCCACAGAGTATTGATCCGAAGAGTGGTGCTCGAAACACGGGGGTTTATTAAGTATTAGGTATGCCAGATTAAGTGGCATTTGTTATACAGAGTCTGACAAGATTTGGGTGTTTAGAACTTATTTATTTTATTGGATCACATGGTGACAGCTACGTTTGGGTGACAGATATTTAATAAAAGTTTAATGAAAAAGGCATGCATATATTTTGCAGTGTTCAGTAATGTCATATCCAGTAGAAGTACTAACTAATACAATCCCAAATTGTGCTTCCCACACACAATCGTCAAAGATCAACCATTTAAAAAGAACTACAGAGCTTTGTTTCGGTTACATTGACTGTTGTTAATAAAATACGATATGAGCAGGAGCGATATGCCATGCGTTGTACGCCGTACAACGCTGGAGAGAAACCGACGACCTGAAACAAAGCTGGTAATCTGATGGCACGTGAACAGTAAAGGAGCGCATGGAACTATTTTTCATGGGTCTTTGGTCACAACTGGTGAACGGAACGTTGAACCATAAATCCTTTTCCCCGTCATATACCTCCACTGTCTGCACGCGTTCTGTGTCCTCGTTAACCTGACCACCGTATATGCAAAGCTGGTTGCTGTATTGTCATCTGATGCTACCGAGCTGCGAGAAGCCACACTCAAGTTTTCTTCTCGGATGTTACTGGCACTGCATGTTAATTTCTTCTGCGTGCATATTGTTAACATTCTAACGCCTTTTTACAGAAATTCTCATCGTCAGTCTCTCTCTGATGCCGAGACGTATGGTTATGATCGCGGGTTAAATTAAGAAAATATGCTCACAAAAAGACAGACCACTAAACCTCACCTATCGGGAACAAAAGAAACTCGAACGCTAAATAAATTACAAAGCATCTTCTTCATTGGCTCGTGCATATGCCAACGCTGGGAAAGCAGATAAGAAGCGCACTGACTCGGCCAGCTAGTGACGAATTGCTCCGTCCACCCCGCTATCATCAACGGACATGCAGAACAAAGGGCTGATCCTGGAGCCACTGGAGCAATCCATGCAGAGCGGGCTTGGTCAGCTGCATGACATCGACATCCTCCACTCTGGCATCTCCAAAGGGAAAAAATGACATTCCACGGTAGCGTACACCATCCGCATCGCGCGGGTCCAACGTCTGATAGAAATTTAAGATCTGCAAAAGATGACAGAAATAACAGCAGTTTCAATCGTCTGCAGAGAAGCAAGGCTCCGCTTGTGTTGCGATATGTTACGACAGAGCATTTGCTGTCTTGATTATTACCATGCTGTAGCTTTCACCTGATGAATATCTGCTAACAACGAGCACTTTGAACAGGAGTGCTATCGTTACGTTTGGTAAACCGAATTTTTCTTACCTCCGCGATTATCGATGACGATTGTCGACGACCATCCGTTTCATCCACGGGGCCGCCGCTGCTCCTGATCCACTCGGCCACACGCTGCATGTCGTCAGCGTTCAGTTCGCTAAGGCCGTTGTTTACTGTGGCCCACAAATCTTTTGCGGTCAGTTTGCGAGTAAATCGCAGGCAAGAGAATCGAATGGTTAAGGATGATTCCTGAAATGGGTCGTCTCGCACAAGTTCCAAAGGAAATGCGGTTTTTTTCAGGACAACCTGCTGGCAGACTCCTGCCAGGGATACCAAGATATCGCAGAGGCCACTGATCCAGTTCGGGACGCTCAAGCACCTGACATACCACTCTGAAGCCAGCAGTAACACTTGCGCAGCCGGCGGTCCTTTTTCGGTCATAATGCGCTGTAAAAGACGGGCTGTGGTGTCAAGTTCACCGTCACACTTATGATCTCCACCATGAAGAACTAGCAGCTTGGCTGGTTGGGTCCAGCAGTTATACAGGCAGGAAGCGAATCGGTACACATTGATCTGGTGGTCCGGGCCAGTACGGGGTGCATACAAAGTGATGACGCGGCGGACACAAGGCGATATCAGGACTGCGTCCCACTGTCGGCACACTCCACGGAGCTGGCTCTGCTGGGGGGTTGTCAAACACTGAACGATCTGCGGGAAAAGGGTTCGATCGCGGAAAAGGGACTGGATGTCACCGTCGAACTGGATGATTTCTACAGTTTTATCAACGCTTCCGAGGAGGGCAGATAGGATTGCAACCTAAAGTAAGAGCGAAACAGTAAAAACAGATTAACACTTACTATATAACATTCTAAATGGCAGATATTGACAGTGACGCTAGCTCTATGCGTATAAGTCGGTACAGTATCTCACTCAGGATTCTGATCGGCCACCTGCCATCACTTACGGAAAGATTCGGAATTGTTGCTCTTCCGCAAGACTTGAGCGAGAAGTATTCCAAAATGGCGTACTGCTTGGATTCTGTGTCGTGCGAGGGGGAGAGGACTTCGGTAGCCATTGCCTCGTAATTTCGATGTCGACAGAGCGTGTTAAAGGCCGTAATCAGCCCATCGTCTGACTCGAAGGAAACGCCAAAGTCTATAGGTACTACAGCCAGTTTCTTCGAGAAATCACTCTTCTCACATCGTACACTAGCCAGCCACTCCTGTGAGGGCTTCTTCCGAATGCGGTATTGCACCGTAAATCCTTTCAGCTCACGATCTGGTAACGTGATAGCTACCAGACCAAATTCGTGGAGAAGCATGGCTGGATACCATTTCCATGGGTCCTCGGGCTGCAGACGCAGCAGCACATCCACTGGTCCTTCCTCGATTCTGCCGCCGTAACGATGGAAATAAGTATCGCCGAATGGCATCAGTCTGGGGCAGGGCTCCCCAAAATCCACAAGAAGACCTGAATTTAGGACATTAATTACGGTGCCATTGTGGTATAGTCCATCATCTCCAAGCACGTCCACGCTGTTCCAAGCTGGGTACGAGCCATAAAATGGCATCTTCAGTCCGATAAGCAATATAGCTACAAAAAAAACTCAATTCAAGACTTGAGTTTCATCTGAACGCGGATTTGGGAAAGTCCGCAAAGTCGCCAGCTTATTTTCATTTATGATTTGTTCGCTTGAAGTGCTGCACGCTTTATTACGTACCAGGCATGACTGATGCGTACATACAGTAACATACTACGTAGTACATGACGCTGCGTAGTCGAGCGACTTGATACGACTAGACGCGTGCGCACACTGCACCGTGCACTGGCGTGAGTGCAGTTAGACCTGTTTAATGTGCTGAGCGATAAAACCTTTAAATAGTACAATGATACTATGCTATCGGTGCATATGTCGCGTCATCGACGCACGTTACGAGTCACATTGCCCACACACACGAAGACCGTAGCGGGGGCGGTGTGTAAATAATTACAACTGCCATTGGATCGTTACCATACAGCTGCAACGGATGATCTCGAAATAAGTACAAATCAGCGCAATACCGCTGAATTTCTTAACGAAAACTTTGGTTCAGTACTGGCCATTCCGCAGATCCTGCTTTGGTAAAGCGCAGTCAATAATGACGATTGTACGAAGGATTCACGGCAAAGAAGCCTCGCCAAACAGACCTCGGCAAACTTCCAACAAGGGCGCGAGACAGTAGCGCCTGTGAACCAGAATCTCTGTACTCGGACGGTCGCACAAAATGTGAGACTGCAAATTCAAAAATGTTGAAACGTGGATAAAAAAACTAAAAATAATAATAAAATGTACTGAATATTAACATATCGTAAATTAGAAATATTACGCATTAAAAACGCATTAGAAATATTGTGCATTAAAAACGTTGCAACTACTTGCAAGTTGTATGACTGTACGGTGCACCGACGGTTGCGGTTGCTCCTGTAATGGACATCGCGTAAATAACAACATCGATATGTACGTGCATTTTTGTATACTGCACTCAATGAAAAACAACATGTTATTGTTTAGAATGGTCTAGTAGGTTTCACAAATTTGAATTTCTACGGAGACCAGTAAAGACTCATTGCCAGTAGAGTTCGTAAGCGCCCCGCATGCCGCAAATCGGGGCCAAATTCAAATTTCAAAAGACCCGCTACGGTGTGATTAAAATCCGATCATTTTTAAGTAATATTAGGAAGGCAGATAGCGTCGTGGTTGTTTTGGTTTGCTTTCCAAGCCATGATCACAGTCTAACCAGTACACTTACAAGTTAGAAAGATCTAGCAGCAACAGAAGCAGAAGAAGTACATGTCTTGAGGTGCCTAACACTCGAGATGTTGTCGTCACTGAACTCAGTCACGTCGGTTCTGACAATATACACGACCATCATCTTTCTGATGGGATTACTTTCCCTTTGCCGTGTCAAGTACCGGTAAGCAAGGTACAGACTTTATATCAAGAGGTTTTGATTCCGTACAGCATCTGTCGACCACGAATATGTGCAGTATACCGTATTTCCCTATCACTTCCCGGCCGTTGGTTTGTATGTACTGCGGCTACAACCCAGACAGCGATTGACCGTGGATGTTTTCCAGCTAGTCAATTCCGTCACTGCCAGAGTTGTGCTCTTGAGCAGCGCTTTTCAAGTGAACGATGTCCTGTCGAATCTGCGAGGGGTTTATGTTCCTGACGAAAGTCACAGCGATTTCTGGCGGTTCTGGCCTTATGGGTAGGGTGGTGTTGCGTGTTTGGTTCTACGGTCATGGTGGAAATGGCTGCGTGTTTTAACGTCCTTGGTGCTAAGGCATATATCGAACTACATTTCCGGGTGAGTTGTCTGTGTGTACTTGACTGAAAAAGTCATTTCTGCCGCCCGGCATACAATTTCCGTATATGAAGATGGCCAGACCGATAAGAGCTGTAAACAAATACCAACATACATATCTGCCAGTGTTGCCACCGAGAATCTTGTTTTTCTAAAATTTTTTTTATTCCTAAAATTTAAATGTAATAATAACGCTTCCGCAAAACTACCTTTTCGTGATGTCAAATGCACCATTTTCGTGCGAATGTTTCAACCAGTAAGTTTACACAGAAGGTGGTAGAAACTACTTTTTTGTCGATTACCGCTGCATGATCTGCAGAATACTGTTCCCGTGACATTGCCCGTTTATCAGCTTTCATTCTGCTTACTAGAAGTCAAACACCGCGTCGGACATCGCAAACGCAGAAATAAATGTCTTAATGTGTACTTCAGTAACCCAGTTGGTTGCGGGACTTCAGTAACCCAGTTGGCTTCTTCTCATCACTGTATTTGATAAATGCAAATCATGCCTTATGGATGCTTTTAAGTGCCTTATTAAATTGCCGTTTGTGCAGGAATAATCAAAGAGAACACTCGGTGGTACGATCCCCGCGCGACCGAATTCCTATGGTACGGTGCTTTCTTGAAAACCCAGACGACCCTGCTGACCATCTATTCCGGAGCAGAGGTTGGACATTATAGAAAAGTTCCACTCGCACCAAACGCCAGCTCGATGTGCTGTCCACCGTCAATTTTTTGATCTGCGCTCTCGCTGTCATGACATTAGAGTCAGCCACAGTGACCTTAGTAATCCTCTCAATTGGGTGTACGTACCGAATTCCTCTTACGGAACTGTGGCATTACTACACGATTAATGGATTACCAGTGCTGGTCGCCGCTGTACTGATTCTGGTATTGTCCGTGAAAACGATGAAAGTATCGATGGGCGCGTCCGGATGGGCAACGCCAGCGGAGACTGGTGAGGGGAAGATTCGATTTATCTCTGGAGCGAGCAGTCTACTGTGAACATTCGCTGGTCTTGGTTTAATGTATTTTTTAACGTTTTCAACGGTAATTCGAATGCAACGACTTGATGCAATAGAAACCCGTGGCGCTGATATTTTTGGCCGTTATGAACATTAAACTTAATAATACGAATTAGAGGCAACTTACAGCCGAAAATTCAAAAAATCAGGGAAAGAAAGATTATAAAAGCGCGTTCCACGGCTTGTGACGAACAGTTCACAGTGGGACCAGCACATGTTTCATTGTGATTTCGAGTTACAAACAGAACAACGCAGTCTGCATATTAGGAGAATTATCTACATACTTGCGTGCACGCAAGGCGCACTAGGGAACGAAATTGACTACGTCAGTTTAATATTAATATTGTCTTCTTTCTCATTGAGAGCAACGGCAAAATCGGTGATCCCACTAGCATTCGGGCGTCAGTCACCGCCTCCATGACTGTCTTTTAACGTATTTGGCTGACAGCGACTAATCGCGTGGTACATTTCAAATTTTTCACATGTATGGTGTGCCCCCACGCCACACAAATGTAATCCTAAACAAATTCTAGTGTTACGGTACTGCGTCATATTTTGTGCAAGGGTGATGCACAAATCTGTTCATTTTAGGTAGTCCAGTAACCATTAATTTTGTGAAATGCGCATATCGTATTAATTAAGTAATACGTTTCGGTTTTTTATCATGTTTGATTTTATCACATTTCATTATCGAAAGAGAAAGCCGATACCTGAAACGCTATGTTAACAAGTACAAACAAAAATACTATTAATTTTCCTGAATGAAACAAAGAGACAGAAGGCGACAATAACAAGAAAAATAAATAAAAAACTATGTATTAAAAAAGTATTGAAAACAGCCGTACTAAGAAAATGTATTATAGATACAAGTAGATGCGGAATTATATGTATAACTATATGTGTATTAGACAAATATGTTGAGAATATTAATATGTATTTGAACTAAATAATACAAAAATTAAAAACAGAACGCGGTATATATCAAAAGTAATTCCGAATACCACCAAATGTGGATAGACAACTGATACAACTGTTGCAACAATAAATCAGAAACCATGTATGAGACCGCAGAATCAAATTAAAAAATAAAACAAATTATGAAATTTTAAACTTTGTCTGATAAACTGTAGTCATCTCAAAGAGTACTATATTTTGTATTTATGTACAAAATCGAACAATGAATACATCAGCAATATTACAGCATGTTATCAAGCGGTGTTTCGTCCTTCAGATATTTCCTTATAGTTTGCTCCAACAGGGAACTTTTTCACATTACTAATATTCTGACAGCAATGATCTTATGGCACAGGTCCTCATATACATTTTCATTCTTGTCGATTAACTCTTTGTAATTTGTCTGTGTATGACAGTAAAATGTCTGACTATGTTATTTCGCTTATTTGTATTTAGATATGCTCGACAATATTATGCGATTCACCGGCGAGTCTACGAGACTGAATTCAGTCCGTGTACTTTGTCTAATTATTTTCAGTATAGATGGTGTTTATGGAATACATTTATCACATGTACAGGTATACGAAACAACGATATTATGTAAAAAGAAAGGATTTTTTTCGTCTTATTTGCACAATATACTAGGAAAGTGCATTCGCTGGTTGCGGGCACTGAATGACCGAAGCGAAGGAAGCACGTAATGTACACAGGGCAAAACGAGTTGCAGAAACAAAAACATTATTATAGACTTATTCAACCAACCAGCTGGATACCTGAAGAAATACGAAGTGTGAGCTAAAAACAAGCATTAACTTGATCCAAAATCTGAATAAAAAAAAACGATTTTCTTTGGTAATTTCATTGACCACAGGTCGGCGAAGGCAGCATTATGATTATTTGACATTAGTGGGCTTGCCCCTAGGATGTGTGCAAGCACGGGTGGATGAAGTGCTACTTAGTCCGAGTATATTATTAATAATAAATAAAGTAAAAAATAAAAGCATAAAATTATAATTAATGACTAACATTAAATTAATAAATATTAAATAATAATAATGACCGACCGAATGGCAGACACACATCAAAATACATTAGAACTGAGCATAGAGGACCTTCCCTCCTCTATACCTGAAGAAACACGACGTGTGAGTAAAAAACCGACATTAACCGATTCAAAAATCTGAGTCAAAAAAAACCGATTTGGTAATTTTTGTGACCACAGGCTGTTGAAGGCAGCATTATGATTATTTGACATTAATGGGCTTAGCCTTAGGATGTGTGCAAGCACGGGTGGATGAAGTGCTACTTAATGCAAGTATATTATTAACAATACATAAAGAAACAAATAAAAGCAAAAAATTATAATAAATAATAATAATGACCGACCGAATGACAGACACACATCAAAATCCATTAGAGCTGAGTATAGAAGACCTTCGCTCCGCTTCGGTCGATAAGCGTGCTGACAACAGCATCATCCCGCAACGTCCGATATGCGTGAATGCCACTTTACTACACCACCACATTAATTATGCGCGGAAGCCGTCACCAGACAGGACATGAACGTTTATGCGTCATATCGTCCATTTCTGCCAGAAGGATGCGTAGAATTATATAATCGAATCACAAATCGAATAAAGAAATTTTAATTAGCTTTTTGAATTCAGGAGCAAGCGGATGCCATTGCAACTCCGCAACGCGGACAGAAACATCGCCACTGCACTACGTTTTGTTACATGTACAACAGCTGTTATTCAACACACTCTCATTACCGTTCCAAGCGGAATTCAGACTGTTAACATGACAAGGCAGTACTTCGGAATATTACAGTAGTAATTTAACTGTATTTTATACGAAGCAATATACAGATACATTAACTCACACAAAAGCGTCCAATGGCGTCCAACTACTGTCAATTGTAATAGTGTACATACAATATTGTTATCGATCCACAGGTTTTTTTAACCCGAGTACCGTTACGGATCATAACTTTTCTGTACATTGTTCTGTTTTAAAACGAAAGTCCTGCCCACAGGGATGTCTTGATACGCCACATTTTAATTATTGCATTGACAATGCTGCAACACCGCTGATCTTACACTGCGAGAAAGGCAAGGAAAGAAGAAGAAAATCAAAACTCCATTCATACCAAAGAAATCGAAAATATACTTATAAAACGCTAAGCGGGTTCAGAAGATCTAAACTGTTTCATCTTTTTTTTTATATTCACTAAATGTGTCGTATACTGCCAGTCGACAATCACTGTGCAGTAGAGAATGGTAACTGACCACTAGTTCCATAGGCTCGATTGCTCTGAATATGGACTTTCGTAGTGTAATGGCATCGATGATTGTCCAAGGTGACTGGTGACTGCAGAGCTCTTCGTGCTAAATTCTAATAGCATCATACAATCAGCGGATTCATATTTCAGTTTTTTATTCATTTGACAAATGTCCACCACATAGGCGAAAAGCAGCACGGGTAAAAGCTACAAAGTTGTAGTTTCAAACATCAATAATGAAAAGTTTCGAACATATTTTAATTGTATAATATATTATGTATTTTTCACAAGAAAATCATAATTACAGTAAATCTCAGCAGAAGCCAGTCAAAAATTAACGTGTTATGCAAAGGAATCAAAGAGAGCATCATTCATTGATTCTATAGCAGGATCTTATACATCGGCCAGATGCCATTACACTACGATTTTTACCTAAACGCGGTCCGGGTGGTCGATGTTTTATTACATCTTACAAAGTTTTCGGGGCTCCGTAAATAAAATTTCTAACTGCATTTGAACTTGCCGTTATCCAAACTATGTTAGTTAAACTTGATCTAAAAATTAACGATGTTCATGAACAGTGCAAGTAAATTAGTACTAACTAATAACAATTTATTGATTTTATTCTGGTTCAGCATGGTAAAAATTCAAAAACACTGTCTGATTTGTTAAAAATCTAGCTCATTTATATCCCATGGTTTTTAAATATATTATCTGATTTGATTTAAATTATCTATTTATTACAGTGAAAAAGAATATATTTCCAATGTGTTTGATTAATTGTGTACTGCCACCATGGCGATGCGTGCAGCGCGGGAGCCAGTTTCCGGTCATAAACTGCTGCAGTTTATTATAAACCACTACTAATTAGTTTCCTGGAAGTCTTTAACGTCGAATCGCATTACATTTAAAATGAATAAATTATCCTATTTTTAATATTTGGGAAAGTTATTCAAATGGACGAAATGGTTTACCAACAGTCACTGTGTCATGTTACTAGTGAATATTATCCGTATGGCCGAGATATATGACACCGTTGTAGTAACTCCTGGAAATCAGGCAACCAACACCACCATAAAAGGCGATGAAACAGGCACACTCTCACGTATAGCGATACTCTGCAGTTTGGTTCGGAACAAATAAATTCGCATATAGTAAGCACAATATCATTAAAAATATGACAATTTAATGAAAATACCAGACGATGAACGAAATATTCGCACATCGCCGGCATCCAACATTATTAATAAATTTAATGTAGTCGAACGGCAAGTTTTGCCGTGTATAAACTTTGTTATACAGGGATTCGCCGATGCGGCACAAAGGAAAATAATCTAAAATTAAAATTGTCAAGAAATATTCTAACGCGACGTTTGTAAGACAGCTGCAATAAACGAAACAGAAAAAAACGCTAAATATAACCCCTATCCCTAGCTGCATTTCACTCAGCACTAAACAGAGAAAAACTGAAGAGCGACTAAAATAAGTAGAAGAAATGACGCACAAAATAAAATCTAACCAAGAAAACATTTCTGGTTATTTTCATAAAATCCCCAGCAAAATTCCTCCACAAAATTCCATTTTATTTATCCTTTAAATAGTGAAATCTGGATCTGTTTTCTAGCAAATAAACCACATCCTTTGAAGAACACTCCGTAAAGCGTAGTTAAACAGCCGCTGTGAGCTGCCCCAAAAAATTTATCCACACAACTTCACGTGCGACATTGTGCAAAGAGAGTAAACCTTTATGTGTACGCAGGCCGCAACCCATTACACTACGCATTTCAGCAGGATTCATTGCAGAGGACAACTACCGGCGCTAATCTACCGCAGCATAACCTGTACATGTGTACCTAGACAATCAGCCGTTCCGAAACTACAATTTTTTTTAATTTCAGTTTGGATTAAATCTATCAATAAATACAGTTAAAAGTCAGCGTTACGAAAACAAGCATAATTCTGGAGACGAAAAACTAACAGCCGTTAAAGAACGTTTCTGGGTACAACGGGTGTTGGAGCACATTTCAAGAAACGCTCGAAAAACAATAATTATTACCAGGAATGCACAGCAGGTATACACACCTTTCTTACGCAAATATGTCAGCCATCGATCTGAATTCTTCAGAAAGTGTCCGTGATTAATCTCTGCATAAAAGCCACTTTGCTACGAAATTCCACATATAATACTGTCGAGTGCCACTATCACGCGAGCGGCCAAACCGCCAATTACAATAGGCAGCAGATAATATTTTTGCTATATTATTACAAAATCTTTTCATTTCATCATACAATGGGGCTAATTGTTCAAGTGCTGCTGTAAAAATAGAGCTGGCTTCCACTAAAACTATATGCAGCATTTTATAGAGTTTACGCGGCAGAATGTTGTTGCCGGTGTTATAATTTAAATAAAAATTTTGGTTACAATTATAATATTCTAGTATATTTAATTCACATTAACTTTAACGTAATTTATTGTTCACAACGAAATTCAAAATATAAAATTTTTTTGGAGAAATTTTGTGTACGAGTACAAATAAATGTTGCAGGAAAAGGAAAAATTTGATATGTGTATAATGAATGGAGCAGAGACCGTTGAACTTTAATTCGCAGTTTTCTTTTGAATGGTCAGTTCTGAGTTCCTTCCGAATTTTTTTGTGTGGCTTGCGACCAGGACCGTTTGATGGCTTATTGCTGACGCTAGAACCAGCTAGGTGCAAAAACTGCAATTTTTTGCTGTCCACCTTTAGACCGGTACATTATCAATGTCTCGTATAAATTACACCGGAACATGTTACCGAAGCAATGACAAGATTTTGTGGAAAGTGGAATCGGATCGAATAGAATTTGTTTAGATCAAGTCCACGTCCAGAGTGTATTAAATTTTGTCGATTAATGATGTCCAGCTGTTGTGTACGGCGTGAAACTGTAGTGCAGTGGCTTTACAATGGCAGGGTGGTTGGATGATGGTTGGTGATGGTAAACGAGATGAGAAATTTTTTTTTTTTTGCGTTTTTTTCCTTTACTTGGCAGTAACTGTTACTAGGTAAGTCCACCTGCTGATTGCGGGCACTGATACAGAAGCTAGAAGAAGGATTTGTTCGTGTAATAAGCAGCAACACTGACAGCTGTTGCTGATTTTTTTGACGCGACCTGGAACGCTGGGTCACCGTTTTGATCATGTTCGCAGCAAAAAATATACCTGGCAAAACTTTGCGCACAATATCAAACCGAAAAATATTTGTCGAAAACACCACAAGCATTAAACAGCACTTGTATGGTTAGTATGCATGTACGATCCGCATGACAACATCAGATGAAGCCGCTATTCTACGATCATCCACTACATTGGTCAGCTTCGTAAAACTGTCTGTGGCGCAATACGCAGAATCGACGACTACCGCAATAATAACAATTAACACGTGACGCTACCTTTCCGGCACAATATGGTGGTCAAATACATATTCTGACATTTTCGCGAAACTAGTAGTAAATGATAAATACTTCCTTAATGTTACACATAGATGTTAGGTGATAGTCATACAGCAAATCTATTTTTCCGTTCAATATTTTATTTAAATGTACATACACACGTTTCATTTATTCTCGCAAAGCATATTGATAAGTGATAAATGATAAGTGAAAATAATGCTAATAGGTAATATCCACAGCAAGGAATATTCACATAAGTAAAAATTCCCAACGATAAACATTCGAATATAATTATAAACAAAAATAAATATTCATTATACCGAATATTGACAAGATCAAATATCTCCGGTAATAAATGTTGCATGCAGACATGTGGCAAAAACAAACTAAAGGAAACGTTGAGTGTTCGGCAACAAAGTACTTTTATCTTGAGTACTTGAGTATTTTTATCGAAATTTTCAATTCAAAAATCAGCAAAAAAATTATAACATTCAAAAATCCAAAATTTCCAGCAGCCAGTGAAATCTCTTCTAAAGAGCTTGGCTACTGCAGTATTATACTAAGAAAACTAATAATAAAAGTCGCCAAAACGCAAAGGCAATGGTTACAGAAGTATGTGAGCAATAACAGTACAGTCAAACAGATTTGGTGTGACAAAGGCTCAGAAAGCATCTAGTTTATCCGCTGTTTATTTATCCCCTGGTGCGGTTTGCGGCTGTCGCTGTATGTTTTAGCTGTGCATTCACTTTGCAGAATGAGTTAGATTGAATTCTGTGCATCCTAATGTTTGATCAGCCGAAAACCCTGATATTTACTGAACCCTTATTAGACACTCTAATTGCTTACGAGAGTTATGTGTACATTTTTTTATTGCAACGTTAGGGCATTAATGCTGCTGGGACAAAAAAGAAAAGTGAAAAAACTGCAACTCAAGGTGGTGAATTTATGCCTGTAACATTACTCGTTATTCTTTTGTAACGGACTGTAGACGGTCCCGTAGGAAAGTGCAGAGATATTTATGTCGTAGAGCAGCCACTCTTCTACCATTTGCCGACTTCTATTACAGCTACAAATTCTCAACAGTTGATAACACAGCAAGTGCGTACTGTACTTAAAACAATGCCCGTTTGGATGTGAATAAAGAAATATCAAAAAAAAGCTTACAAGTAGTTACACTTGTATAATTTGCATGTACTGCCGTAACGTTCATCGCGCAGTTTAAATTCAAAGCGTCCAGTTTATCGACATCCACCCAAGAAAATTTCAACAGCTGTTATCTCATTCATTAAATAGCTGTCATCTCCCGAAATTAGCTATTATCTTTAGATAAAAAACAAGAACAATTGTACATTTAAAACCGTTATAATTTACATGTTTTGGTTTTGCAAATCAGTTTAATTCTTTCGTCATTTATTTCTGGTTTGTTTCCCAAATGAATTCTGTCTCAGTATAACAAGATCCAAAATAGTTTTTACAGATTATTGTACACAACACATTCACAACAATCAACTTCCCAGTGGTAAACATATTC
>JAQGAU010002100.1:0-16638 GCA_034698045.1 Paramacrobiotus richtersi
TATACAGAGGCTAAATATCCAGGCAAAGCCAGCTGAGCCAGTGATCGTGTACCAATACCTCCCAAAGAAACTGGAAGTGATGCTTGATCCCAATCTTTCTCACTCAGTCGGTTATTTGTCAGTTCCGATATTGCACTCTTTAACAAAGCATCGTACTGCTCAAAAACCGAAGGGTTTTTCCAAGCGACGGAGGTGCGAAGAATGTATACGAGCCTCGGAATACCCAGCGAGCGCGATAACAAAAACAACGCCTGATGATGCGACAACAACTTCAACCGGTCGGTCATACGCTGCAGTTCCGTGGTTTTTTTTTGCATTACAGGCTCGACAGCTTCCTCAAAAACAGGTGCTCCCAATAGTGTAAGATCGTTCTTGCTGCGTAGAACAACTTCCGGGGCAAACGAGCGCAGTTCCTCGACTATGGCATCAAAATCACCATTGGCGTCACCGATAAACAGTTCACACTTCCCGAAATTTAGCTCTAATCCAATCTCCTTTCCGCCGTCTCTTACTCGTTTGAGATCACATAATACTTCTTTAGCAGGACCAGCCACTGAACCATCATCCAAATACCACAGGTTAAACGGAGACTGAAGGGATTCTGACAAGGATTTGACGACGAGACAAAACAAGAGCGGCCCCATTGGATCGCCCTGTTGGACGCCAGTTTCTGACAGCAAGATGTCCTCCCCATAGCCCAAATAACTGGTTTGACCGTACATTTCTTCCACAAGAACGGACCATCTCATTATCACTAATCAGTCGGTAATCCGTCGGTGCAAAGATCAGATTGTAAAATGGACGGCTTGATTCGCAGTTACACGTATTTGATTCTCCAGCGGATACAAGCCCAAAACAGCGTGAAAATACGGCTGCTTTTGCCGACGTGATTCGGACACAAACTTTCTGACCCCACTGTGAAAAGTTTCACGGTGAAAAACCGTTGCTGGAAATATTCCAACAATACGACTGCGTTTGCGCTTGCGTATTCTGCGTACTGGACCAGCTTAACCGGCTATCGTCTAACCCATCCCCTTGCAATGCAGCCTACCAATGAAGTCGGCTCGTACCGGTATTTCGGCTGCCTTGATCACCAATCAGAACTGTTGGTTCAGCGCCAGTCCATGGCAGTCAAGATTATAAAAGCGCTCAACTCTGCCATTGGTATCAGTCTCATTTGGATTTTTATCATTTTCGGGGATTTTTTTCTTGACCGTTGAATCGTTATTAGCCTTTTCTTATACAGAATGGGATCTTTTTTAACCAAGTCAGATCCAGGCCTGAACCACTCCGATGCGTCCACTTTGGAGGGATCTGAAGTGCCCTGCCAAAAAACTGCACCAGCACCGTCTATAATCGTGGATATTCCCCGCACGGAAAAGCGTTTCCATGAAATCGGTATGTTGAAAAGCCACGTTTGTGCTACAGTTTAAAGTTGCAACATGCATATTGTCACATTAATGTGCATCCTCTTATAGTCATGTTTAATACAGATGCCTAGATTTCGCATTAACACGGTACCTCTTATTCTTTAAAAATTAGCCAAGGCCCAAAGTAAAGTAACCGTTCGTGGTCGTTAACAGACATTGGTTGTGTAGAAACCCGTTTTTTTGAGGAAGTACTCTAGCCGAGCAGATATTCGCTTGTGAAACCTGCACGTAGTTAGCATAAGTGAAATTTCTTTATTGAGAATGTGCACAACGAAGCTGGCGCTAAAATAACTCTAAAACTCTATAAAAAAAAATAAGTGAAAACGTATATCAAATGGGCGTAATGATAATGGTAGGCGTGACTTGTTCCAGGTCAGACTGTCCATGTCAAGACCAGCTCGGAGAACGGAATCTACTGGTATTCCGGTTTGATCGTCGACATCGGTGTGTCGAACTGGAAGCCCCTGGACTCGACCACAATGATCACCGGTGTCAGTTACAATATCAAATACTCCTACAAGGTTCGAGGAAAACGCAGGTACGTTCATTGGTTTAAGAGTTCCCTAATCCTAACTGCCGTTTATAAATTGAAATGCATGTGTTTTCTTATGTGAACCTAGGTTTTACGGCTGTGACGAGGAGTGCCTGTTCGCCGAAGACTTTTTGCCGGACACAGTGGACGTACGGGACAGGGTCCGCCGAGACAACAAAGCGTACGAAGAGCGTCTGGAGGAAAAGAAACGCAGCGATGAGAAGCCGAGAAGATCCACGATGGGAAAACATCAGCACGGGAAGAACAAGCAAGCGAATGTATGGGATGACAAGAAGATACGGGCGTGCTACCAGTCGGGCAGTTCTCGTGGAAGACCTGCTACCCGCGTTTTGAAACGGTGCATCAAGGGAGGGCAGGACCGATGTGTTTCGTTTAGACACCTGTTACGTTGGTGCCCTTTTTCCGCCTTTTTCAAGAGCGGTATGACTATGTGACTGTGTTTACCATTGTTCGCTTTGCGAATGTATCGAAGGCTGTTATTCCTTTTTTGTGCTTTTTCCTACCGTACAGTGATGATTTTCATGTTATGCGGTATGTATGCATTTGGTTGTTCTGATTCATGAGATGTCCATGAAAACAAAGTAAAATGTGACGGAAAATATTGCCGGACGTAGAGCTGGCACTCAGATGCGGACCATGCAGGAACTAGAAAAAACATTTAACTAGCATGTAAAATAATTGAGATACGACGTGAACATCTCTGTGCTGCCAACATTTCAAGTACTCATTTTGAAGATTCACCTGCGACATCCTGAGATATGATCGCAGGATACTCAACGGGACATGGCGAATGCATAGCGTCAATAGAAGAATAGAGAAACAAGTCAATGTGTTTTGGTAAAAGCAGCTGCTGAAGCCGATCTTTATTTAAAAACTTTTTTCCGTACTTCAAGTACCTACAATATTAAAGTAAACTCCGTACAATGAGCGAAAAAAGGAAGAACACGCCCTTCGTTTCCAGCTTCGAAAGAGCAGCCATCGCACCGGGGGGCCGTCTGCTGATTGCATTTCGGAGCTTCTCCTATAAATTGAAACCGAGAACAATCTCAGTTTTTACTGTACCCTACTTCCAGCTTTTGAATTATACTTTCAGCTTTTGCGATCGAAAGGCGTTACACTGTACTTGTCGACCGGAGCGGAGCGAAGGTCCTTTATACTCAGCTTCAACGCATTTTTGTGTGTCTGTTACGGAAGTGAACATATTCCTTTCAGACACGATAACTCTCTTCAAAATGGTCCGATTTTCTCAAGATTTGACCAGAACGTTCTTCGTTACGAGTTCTGAAGCCCTATTGTTTTTGGACCATAACTTTCCAAAATTTAAAAAGTTATTAGGATTATGGTTGTACCCCTAATGCTAGACCATACAGCCGCATAGGAGAGACTGACCAGAGCGGAAAGCCCCTTGCGCAACTTAATACAATCAAAAGCGGATCTTGCACAAAAGCAGCCCTATTGTACGCTTTTCTTAGCATTATATCGCTCCCGTCTTCATCGCCAGCATCAGCGGAGAGCGATTACCTAGTAACCTGGATTGTGGATTCTGACCATTTCAGCCCTGACGAGACGGACATCTACCGGGGTGTTCGTCGGTACAAATCTGACATTCTGCATGTACGATCGTGGGTATTTAAGTAACATCTTGCTCTGCAGATGGGTTGAACACACCGTGGGAGCTGTGACGGGAGTGCCCTGCGGGAGGCATTTGGACTGCTGCTGTACTCGATCCGCTTCCCTTTGTTCAGCGCGGTGGAGCTGGCCGATGGACCTGGAAAGGTAGGCATACTGGCGGATACGAGGATCTGTGCCATAGCTTGCTAATAAAGCGGTTAGGGACCATCCATAAATTACGTACGCAACGAACGGGGACGGAGGGGGGCAAAAGTGTGACGACCTAATACTTATATAATGCAGTGACGTCAGCATACCAGGAGGGAGAGGTAAAAATATTGCGGCGACCTGCGTACGTCAGTTATGGATGGTCCCTTAGCTGCCCATACTTTACTGAACTCCCTTGATATGCGCTCAGATTCAAATTCGCAACCCATTGCCAGCAAGGTTAGGGAAAAAACGGCGCGTATGCACTTCGCAAGCTATGGCACCCGGATTCTCGTACTTGGTGTTCTCTCGGCATATCAGGTGATTCAGCACTCTGCAGCTCAGGACGGAATACTGACTGCCGAGGAATCCAGCAGTGTCTTTTACTTCCTGTTCGCCCAGGTCAAACCCACGCTCCCCTTTCTCACCGTGCCCCGCAGTGACCGTGGACAGCTGTTATGGGCAGCTGTTATGTTAGAACACTGACTCTTCCTACATAAGGATTCGTCATCGCCGACTAGACGCATAAGCGCAGTATTACTAGCGGCTGTCTCCTTCGTGTTTTTCAAATGTGGAATTAGAAGAATTGCATCTGCTGTGATAGCGCATCATGAGCAAAAAATACCCTTTTCGCGCGCAGATTTCTATGTACAGTGTGACCGCAATAAATCTGTGTCATGATACAAACCTGAAACAGCAAAATAACAGTCCATGTCGCCAACTCACAAGTACTGCATTATTCCACCACAGCCCATGTCGTAAATCATACAATTTTACCATAACTGAATTCGTAGTAAAAGTACTTCGAAGTACATTAGATGCAGTAGGAAAGCAAAGAAAAATTCCACTTGTGAAACGCCAAAAGGTATGGGCAAAAACATACAGCAGAATTATACCAACAAGAACAGTCCACAATGTGGAAAAGTCAATCAAATATTGTTCAAAAGTACAAAAAAGGATCCAGTGGAGTATGTTCGCACTGCCATTTCGGCGATAAAGAGTCGGAAACGTTGCCAGTGAAACCGGGCCAAAGGAAATCCGAAGGGCGCCTTGATGGCCTCAGGGAGTCTAACGACAGCTACACGCGAAAGTACTGTTCATGTTGTTGAAAATGAACTGCAGGAGGAAGTTCTGCCCATTTCTGCCTTCAGACAGAACAGTTCACAATTCAGATCAAATTGTGATTTGAGGCGAAAACGGTAGAATCTCATGTTGAAGAGCCCGTCCTACCGTCTCTAGCCGTTTCCGCAGAAGAACGCTACGCTGATCATCTAGATGGCTATAGAGCTTTGGAATTCTTGCCGGGTCTGCTGCTCCAGAGCGCGTTCTAAATCACTACTAATTGCCCTTATAGGGGATGCAGGAACGTCTTTTATCCCTTGTTCTCGACGTCGCTTGTCCTCACGCTGCGGCTGGTTGTTCTGGTCAGTCTGGCCATCGGTCGATTGTTCTTCCCCACTGGAATTCATATCAGATGGTTGGCCGCCATCCTTCCCCTCGTCACGATCGTTCGTGTTTCTTCGATTCTGCTGTTTGCTTTGACCAGCTTGGCCAGTGGATCGCCCGCTTTCGCTTCCCTCTGGCAAAGAGTCACCGTTCTCGATATAGGGTCTCTCGGATTCACGTCTTGTTTGCAGCTCAAGACCCCTTTCCAAACTGCCACTGATCGTTCCGGCATTAGTCGTCTCTGTTTCCTGGCAACGTTCCACATCTGATCTCACCTTCGGCCGCCGGCAATGTGTGATCATCCAGATCACTTTCCAAAAGAAATCGCGACTCACGCCACAATAAACAAGAAAATTAATTGAATACTGCGCATACAGAAACTGATAATAAAACGGGAGGAATATAACGCTCTGATGGTCATTGAAATGGATGATACATTTCCTCTCCAGCTGAATGATGAGAAACCATATCACAAACGGCAGCCGACATATCAGGTAGGTGACCACAGCGGCGGTCAGCAAATGAACGGTTGTTGCTGTGCGTTTCTCTTTTCCGTGCGATCGGACTCGTATTACTCCCTTGCTGGTACGCGTCACATTCATGGCGAATTTCCTGGATTCAATCACACTACCAACTCCTTGACCTGATGAAGCTCTATTCAGCATATGCCGCTTCATCAGTAATCCGACGACAACTGAGTTAATGAAGACCATAGCAAAAAACGTCGATACCGGGGCTGCCATCTATAAAGAGAAAGCTGTACGTATATTTTCCTACCGGAGCGCTATCTGCATGATCGTGCTGTTTTTCATTGTTACAAGTCTTACTGCGCACGCACCCATTAACATGTTCGGAGCAACATCATTTTGTACATAATCAGTAGTAGCTGTTTACTTGCTCGGTCTTGTCGGCCGGAGCGGAGCGAAGGCCCTTCATACTCCGCTACAACGCGTTTTTGTGAGTCGGTTACGGAAGTGAACATATTCCTTTAGACACGATAACTCTCTTCAAAATGATCCGATTTGCTTTAAATTTGACCAGACCGTTCTTTGTTACGAGTTCTGGAACCCTACTGTTTTCGGACCATACCTTTTCAAAATTATTAATTAAAAACGTAATTAGGATTATGGTTGCACCGCTAATACTAGCCCATACAGCCGCATGAAGACTGACCAGAGCAGAAGGCCCATTGCGCAACTGAAGACAAAAGATAAAAAGCAGCCCTGTTGTTCATCGCCAGCATCAGCGGAGAGCGATTGCTTGGTATTAATACTGCTTCACGGATTCTGAACGTACCGTGCATCATACTGCTGTAACTCTGTGTTTGTGCCTGTAATCTGAAGGATAAACATTTGTCACATCAGAGACCTAATTTTTTCTCGAATCAAGTATTTCCATTACGAGAACCACGGGCCCTTCATCAAAGCATTGCTGCATGCGCATCTGTTATATCCTAGTAATACCAGTACTTCGTCAACTTTCGTGCAACGGTTACTGACTCACTTACATCACCAACGTCTTGAACAGCACCCCAGTGTTTAATCCAGGTGTCCCTTGCTGCTTTATTTCCCGTTGTGGCATAATCGGCAACCGGGAACAAATTAGCTGCGGCCGCGAATGGGATGAGAGAAGTAACTAGTATTCGCATTTTCCAGGTGGTAAAGCGCGTGACCATGCCGAAAGGATCCACAATAGTCAAAAGGCGCGTGAGACTAAAAGCGACCAAAACCCTGAAAAGTTTGCAGTACAGATACATAGCAAATACACACGGCATTAGTAGTGAACAGGAAATTCTCACCAGTCAGAAACCTGCGACGAAACATTTCCTGCAAAAAGGGCACGCTATAATAATGGAATTTATGGTGCAAACGATTTTGCAGCTGCTGTAGGACTTTAATTTACTGTTAATGTTCGACTTACCGAGAAATTCGCACGCCACAAGAAATGCCCAAACAGAATGACCATGGATATTCTTAGTTCCGACGCGATCCTAATGAACAGACAGAAGACCGCGTTTACGTATTCCGTTATCCATAACCAGCACTCTGCACGAGTGTTTCTTCGTGCAGAAAGGTTTAAAATTTAGATTTACTAAAAATGCATAATCAAATAATCAAGCCGAAGAGGTGACAATTTAGGGCACTAGACCAGGCGATCATGAAACGCGGTTATTAGGCGTACTTACTCGCACGTACAAAGCCATCCAAGACCACCTAGAAAAACGTACAAACGTTCCTTATAAGCAGTTGGCGTATATTGTCCTCAAATTAAGACTAAGATCTCCCAACCGACAGATATTAGCACAATCGAATGCTTCCGTTTTTCCCGATTTATGTTACTTTGATTCTCGTTTAAGAGAGCATTTCGGTGGAACCGATGGTTTTGCAGGATATGTTGCCACTCGTAGAACACATTCTTGTAAATTTGCAATACTTCAAAAGTCAAAAGTTGGACCTGCATGGCCCTTTTGTCCGTTTGTGCGCGCATTGTTCAGCAGCACGGTCACAAAATTTGAACAGAGATGCCGCTTCCAAAATCCACGTTTCCATCTGATTTGTTTGGCGGTATACCACTAAATGCCCTTAATATGAAGACGATTCTGAAAACTACCGGAACGTACAGTTGTGAAATTATAACATGAATTTAAAAATTTTTGATATTCATTTTAAATTTTCACAGCCATCCGGATCCGGCTGAAAATGGGTCGGAATGATCATTTCATTTCTGCATGTACTGAAATATATCGTCGAAACTACTCGGATAGAAACGTAGATTTTGAAAGCGACATCTCTGCTTACACTTTTTGACCACATTTCAGATCAGCCGCTTATTGCATGCGTGCACAAACGGACAACGGATGTTCATGTGTTCACTATGTTTCGGACTGTTTATACCGATGCAGTGGCACGCTTTTGCGCAAAACCTTCAATTTAACCAAAATGAGTGAGGCGTATGCTATATATTAAGGTCATTGATCTGCTCGTTATTTACATGAAAACCAAATCGAAAAATGCCACCGACACCAGAAAGGTGGCCTGGAACGTTCTGATGCGGCGCAGTAACAGTATGTTCGTAATATTCCCCACTGTACATATCAACAGCCAGATCGGCCGCAAAACAATATCGGTATATTCGAATCCCGGATGTTTCCATATGTACAGGAAATCCCGCTCTGGCCATCCACATTCGGAAGTGTTGTTACTCATTTTATGCGGATTCCAGAAACGTTATAATTAGCTTCATAAAGATGTCGTATGAAGCAGTTATATGCGTGCCAACTGAACAATCAAACACATCAATCCAGTCGAATGTACACGGAAGAAGCAGGTTCCATCATTTCCTGGAACAAGCATATCATATCAACAAGTGGGATGCGTCATAACTTGCGCAGCAGTAGGCCGTTGCTGTATAACTCATAGTTGAACGTTATTGTAATCCTCTTGTTTTAACAACATATTGTCAGAAATAAATATTGTCGCAAGAAGTATTTGTTAGTATCGAAAGACGCTGTTTTTTTCACATTTACTGTAAGCTTGTGCCGTTTGACATGTAATCTCGGCCTAGCGGAACTGGCGAGCGGAACGGCTACAAGGCAAAACTCCTTTATGATTCGAAAATCCTAATCTACTGTATCATACAGCAAAGTCTGATTTACAGACTTACAGCGTCCTAAACAAAGATTTTTCAGAAGTGTGCAACTACGCGGGAGCGAATCGCGGCGCTCTCACTCTGTGGACGAGCGTATAACGCCTGAGCTTTCTGTGCATTGACAAATTGCTGAGAAAATCACGACTTCTATCGCTCGACGGCACGGCCGTCACAACGTGAGGCCATTAATTTTGGGCTTCATCTTGTGTTTCATTCGGAATAAATAGGTGATTAATGTTAATTCTCTTACCGATGCATATAGGCCAGCGTTAGAGTAAACTGCAACTTGGTCCAAGACGCATGCTCATAAGACACTTTGATTGGCGGAAAACATGGTGCTCGCCAAAATCTCCAGCATAAAAGTACAGCACTCAACAAAATCTAGACTGAAAGGGATTAAATTAACACTTTTGTTGCACTAATGGCATGTACATGTAATTACGGTTATACGAATATACGGACGTCCAAAATTTAGCCAGTGCCTTTAGCAGACAACAGTATGCATTTCGTAGACATGCGTTTCCCGATAAACTGAGGTGACGTGAGATCCTTGACTGCGCACAGAGAAATGCCCTCAGGATCGACGAGTTATTCGCTTTAGGGTAGACCACGAAAACTGCAAAAAAGCGGAATTACCCGCAGATACCGGTGTGACTGGTAACGAAATCCAGTTTCTCCGAAAATATACTGTATCTGTACTCCCCGTTCTGCGCATGATGCTTTCATGCATATGCGGTGCAGCGTCTGATATCGATTTTATGATGGGTGAAAACATGAAGAATTGTAAAAGTTGCAAAACAAAACTAAAAGAACAAGTTGAAAATGAGATAATCCGGTACAACAACTTAATAAACTTATAGATGTGCTGCCGACTGAGAATATCCCGAAAGCGAGTGACGCGGTTAAGGCTGCCCGAGTTTTGAAAATGATTGGAATGTACTGATTTATCACTGTGCGTTTTTCCTGATCCAGTGTATATTAGCGTTATATGACACTTCTATGCACTTAGCTTCTACAATGATCCCAAATCATGAAGAATCCGAATTTCGCAGTTTTGATAAAACACCAACTTTACTGGTCTAGGTTAAAACTTTTCGAAGCTCTTATCGCAAGAGAGCGCTCGAAAGTTTTGCAATGCCATCAGTTAGATGGCAAGGTCTACACATAAATCACAAAGAAATCAACCTTCAAACAATACAAGATCCGTCATTCAGCATTTACAGAGCATAAACTGATATCAACAAAAGTGGCTAATATTTCCAGAGGTTTACAGAGATGTTACTGGACCAAATTTCAGGATTCAGCATTTCTTTCTGACATTCCAAAAACGTTCACTGTCAGATACACCTTAACTGATTTTGCTCTCATAGTTTTTCTTTTCATTATCTCGGCCCATTTTCCGCAATTCAGCATTCTAAGATCCTTATCTTAGTTTCGTTTTCTTGGTTCATTCACCATTGATTCTTATTTCGTCTAGATCATAGCTCGTCTTTGATTGCCTTCGGTAATTCCTTTCTTATTTGCGAACGTGTCCATTTGGTTTCGACTGCGGTCCGCTAATGGCTGTGATATCGCTAGGGATCTTCTCGTCGGAAAAACAGCGTCAATAGTAATTTTCCATGTGTAGCGCAGCCAGAGCCGCAGTGTGCTGTCCATTGTTCGTTCTCATAATTTGTCGCGCATTACGCTAGTTCCAAGTACAACAGAAACAATGAATGTGTCTCATCCATCTACAGTAGAAACGGTCAAAAAATGATGGAACCGTTTACTGGGTACGATTGTACTTTGTCACAATGGTTCACGAGCGTAAAGCGTACCGCCCAACAGAAGGTACAATCTAATCGCCGATACTGGTGTAGCAAACGATTTTGTTATACATTGTCGTCTGCGAGAATTTGTACAAGGTATTCTTGTTAACAAATGTGGATTGTGATTTGTCACAATGGTTCAAGAGCGAAAACTCTACTGCCTAACAGAGGGTATAGTCTTATCGCTGATACGAAATCGCTCGCTACTAATTAAGAGAACAAGTGCATTGTTTGTTCTATATACACTCTTGCATTGTTTACTGAATATGGAAACAATGCAATTGTTCTCTTGATTACAAGCGAGCGGCTTCGGCTGATATAATGTTACAGAGAGTTTTGCCGCACTTATTAAATCGCCACTGACTAGGTATTCTCGTTCACATTTGGCAAACCATCTGGCTAATACTGGGACTTCAGCACCACTCTCTTGAGCAGATAATCTCACAGTCGCTTGCAAATCAGATACCTCGCAAACCAATCCAGCCATGGCTTCGACGACAATCCGCAGTGGACTGCTTTTGATTTTCGGTATGGTGACTGCGGATACGGAATGCTTAAAAAACATTAAACGAAACCAGCATAATATCTATACTTGAGGTATTTTAGGAGTACTGGCTGGATTCCATTCGGTAAACGCGTCAGTTTCCTGTCAATTTACTACCAGTTTTTGCGGATGGACACCTCAGTATCCAGCCGACATATGGCTACTCACGGAAAACATTACCCATTGGCCCGGCAACTCGTTTCCGCTGAGGGATTTCTATCACGGTAAAATGTAATCTCGTTCTATACATGACAATTTATAGCTCAGTACGATGACTGTTGCAGCAAGACCGTTTTGCACTGATTGTGCCGACAGGACTTTTTAGTTATACCGGGGCACAGAATTTTAGCAACCGCGTTTTAAGTCGGGACGCTGCGATGCTGAAAAATCAACAATTCGTTGTGTTGTTAATGATGTAATTCATGGTGTATACGGAGTAAGGTATAAATGTTTTCAGGCGTCAGTGGAGCTGCGAGTGCGCAAAGCCGTTATACCACGCGGCGAATGTCGGGGAAACTGTTATCCGAAGAAATCTCTCTGGGTTCCCCAGCGGCACTCTCGTTCTGGATGCGTCTGAGCGAACAAGATACGTCGAACCTGAACACACTTACAGGAACAGGATCAGCCGGATTTTTACGAGCTGTGCTGTCAAACGGCAGCAGTGTCCTGCTGTGGTCCAAAATCCATACTGAAAGTGAAAGATTCGCTTCGGATATCACTATCCACTTGGAGCCAATGGACAATTTTCGGGTATAGTGTAATCGTGTTCGTTTTGATATATTGTGGACGACACAACCAATACTGATATCTTCACATTTGTACAGCTGGAATTTGAACTTATGGTGAACCGTCATAGCTCGCAACTTATGGCTTTGACGTTGCATTCCGAAGGTGCAGTGAAGAGTTTATTGTCTCGAGTACTTCAACTTGTAACTCTGCTACAAACATGGCTCTCTTTGCAGGTGGACAAGACTTATTCCTCGCATGTACATTTAGTTTTGGCACATGCAATTGGTCAAGTGACGGAGACACATGGGAAATCGCCAGCGGCGGGAATGGCAGTTTTAGTCCACCAGCCATTTCAGCAGGTACAAAACTTTACATCCAACCGCCCCTGTGTATTGCCAGTAGTCCCAGTACAGCATGGAATCCCATGGATTCCAAAGTGACAGATTTCATACGGTCTCGTATCTGAGTGAAGCTGGTTAGTTGTTTCCAATGAAAACTAACCAATGATTGCAGATGTTTCTTACCTTATGGCCGAGAATCCGAAATCGGCCAGTACTGCCCGTACAGCCGTATTGCGATCACCCATGGTACACATCACCATACCACTGGAGTTCTCGTTCTTCTATCGCTGCAGACATCCCAAAGATTACGGCCCTTATGCCGAATTGACTATTTCGGCGGGATATTATGAACGACATCTTGTTCTACCAAGGGAAAACTCATGGGAACATACCTTTATTGTTCTCTATCCTGGTGACAACATTCTGGTGAGGTGCAGTTGTTTGTTCGGGAACATATTCCCACCTTGAGTATTTTTATCTAAATTCTCAATTCAAAAATCATCCAAAAAAATTATAAAATTCACAAAATCCAAAAATTTCCAATTGCCGTTGAAGTCTCTTCTAAAGGGTTTGGCTACTGCAGTGGTATAATAATAATAATAATAGCTGGGTCACTCTAGGCAGTAGACTGTTTGCTTTACGATCAAGTTCTGCTCTGCACACAGCTACGCTTACAAGCTGTCTATAACAAATGATTATTTTGCGTCATCAGAAACAACAACTTTGCACATTTCGAAGTACGTACAGGTACATCACATGACCTGATAAGTATGTACATATTACGGCAAAATGAGGTCATCTTGCTGTACAGATAAGATCAGGTGACGTAATATGTACCTATTGTGACCCGCTCTTGTCACTTGATAATATTATAAAACTGAGGCTGGTTTTATCTTCCGGTAGGTCTCCATTTCAGCCACATTACCTCCAGATTCATATTGTGCCATTGATCAACTGGCATGGACTGTTGTCGAAAATGGTAGAGACCTTAAAATCCAGACCTTGTGAACTTTCCGCGTCCATTGGAAACCTGTGTTTAGCTCGCATTGTGTTATAGAACACTTGGGTACGCTGTCGACTGAAGCATCTACCATGGCTACCGTACCGATGCAAACCGTTACAAGCAGCGTCGCCCAAGTCCTTGCCACTGTGTCGCCGACGACTGTTATCCAGTGTGCACAGCCATCGCCGTCTATTGTTATTCGCTGCACCCGGGGAAACTTGACCATTTCCGATATCAATTTCGATTTATCCGACGCCCTCACAGCGGAACTATTCAGCGACTACACTCTCAAGTGTCGGCACATTTTTCGCGATATGCACAAGTGGCTGTTGAAACAACCGTACAAAGTCAGCGACCATGAATCAACAGATGTCATCCATGCCAAATGCGGATCGCAGACGGGTTTGACGATCTCCGACACGGAACCGGAGCTGACCGAAGCCGCACATTTGGTTTATTCCACTGGGATTAATACGTCGTGTCGGTCGGTTTTCTTAGGATTTCTGAAAACGTTAACGAAATACGCCTGAGTAACATGTCGGCATTTGCAAATGATTTCATTGCAACGACGATTTCGATCGTTTGTTCCACCGGCAGTTGCAAAAGTAATGTCGGATTATACGTGGCCGTTTAGTTCTAAGAACAACAGAAGATGCGCAAGTAAAGGAGACCTTGTACGAGATTCCAAGGAGCGAATCAGTGATAATATGGTAGTCATAATACGGTGCTATACTGATACTGCTACCGGAATAACGCTAGTTGGACGAAATAAGTCTTCATCGACTTCAAGTCTCAGTAACGTTTACGTGGTGTTGAAGTAGTTGTACGGACCAAACAGCGGTCGGGCTGTCCCTGCACTTAGCTGATTCAGACAAGAATTCCGAAGCTACAAAACCATAAGTTTAAAGGAAACTTAGTCACAACCTAGACCATGCAATGCAAAAACTGACAGTAAGAGTCTGTAATGAATTACGTAGATGGCAGAACCAATGACCGTTAGATTCAAATGCGCAACATCAGAACGGAAATGTAGGCCAGTCTTTGATGTTTAGCCGGGTTTAAATTCCCGTGCAACTAATGTTAACATTAGCAGGAAATGGGTTACCTGACTTGTTGAACAAAATACAATACGTTAGTTTCAAAAGACAATAAAAAGAATGAAATGGCTACAATCCATTAATTTTGTAAACGTTTAGCACTTATAAACGCGTCAAATAGATGTGATTGTCACAGTATTTAATTAACATAAACGCGCAACATGAGAAAAAAATACTTTTTTCGAGCGAAGATTTATATTTCAGTGAGACTGCAATAAACACTGTATTATGATATAAACTCGAAACCGAAAAATAACAGTCAGTGTCGCCAACACCCTGATGCTCAACACGAAAAGGTAAACTGCGGTGTTTCGGTCTGAAGTGTTTTGACACGTACATTTACACTCAGACGTACTATACTGAATTATTCCACCGCAACCCATGCCGTAAATCATACAATTTTACCATATATTGTAGCCGTAGTAGATTAGATGGAGCAGGAAAGCAAAGAAAGATTCGCACTAGTGAAAAGCCAAAAGGTATGGGCGAAAACACACATCAGAAGTATAACAACAAGAACAGTCGGAAAAGACAATCAAATGTTGTCCAGAAGTACACAAACGGTTCGAACGGGATTCAGAGTACTTAAGAAACGGGGAAGCGAAACTTGGCGACACCCTGAATACGCTGATCATTCCACGAGTTGAACGGCGCCGGAGTTCCACCCTTCTCGCCCAGAATCAAACCGAAGACGGCGCTGTGACAAGGACCAGGTTTCCTGCCGGCGCCGATGCGAATGTTACAGGCAACGTCCCCCTCCATGTCCCATTCAAACCAGCAGGCGCCATTGACGGAGTGTGACAAGACACTGCGCTCTTTCAGCACACCTGCCGGGAGCGGCACCGTCTTGCCAGGATGTTCGTTGTCGTAGGATGCGATTCGGATGTGCAGTTTACGCCTCACCATTTGCTGCAGAAATGCGCAACACCGGGGCGCTAAATCCGGACGGGCAAACAGCAATAGCTCATTGCTACCAAACCCATGAATGTGAGCGCCCGCCGGCACAGTTACCAGATTGAAACGGCAGAATAACGGCGCCGCCAACGGATTGCGTGGCGCAGTGAGGAATGGGAGGGAAGGCTTGACCTTGGCGAAGAGGAACTGGAAGATATTGCTGGACTCCTCGGCTGTCAGTACTCCGTCCTAAGACAATAAAAGAAAGCTGTCACGTGGTATTAACTATTAAGCCGAATCATTACTGCATCGCCGATCCGTACGTTATTCATGCTTCTACAGTACTGTTACACTGTTCAGTATTATACAATCACATATTAAAAAACAAAAACACGTTGGGTTCTAATTCATTCACGTCCTGTACGTCACCACCAGACGGGCCAGAGAACTAACAAACTGGCCGGAAACAAGATTTATTTGCTTACCGTTACAGGTCCATCGGCCAACTGGGTGGCGCTGAATAAAGGGAAGCGGATCGAATACAACAGCGAGCCAAACGCATCGCGCAGGGCGCCCCCTGTCACTAACCCCACGTTATGTTCCACCCATCTGCAAAACAAACATCGGAGAGCTGTAAAGCACCCGTAATGGCACACGTTTGCTGTTAGGTTCGTACCGACGAACGCCCTGGTAAATGTCCGTTTCTTCACCGCGGAGATGGTCATAATCCACAATTGTCTTCACACAATCAATAGAAAGCCGGGAAAAGGCGTCTTCTTTGATTATGTCAGTGGTGCGCATGGCGATCCGGGCCAGCGCAAGAGCGGCCAGGTCCTCTTCATCCATCTGGGGTGCCTGTACAGTGCAATGGACAGCGTAACCGCAGAACTTTGGCATACTGATATATCCACAATTCAGGTGTCTTCAACATGGGATCGATAACAGTTAGTTACGTCACTTGCCTTTTGGAACACCACGCAGGGGTCGCTTCCCAGAGAAATTTGCAGCTGAATATGATCCCGACAGCTGCGCTCTAATTTGGAGATAAGGTGCTTTTTAGCGCAGTACAGGGTATCCATGACATCCTCCATGCAGTCAGCATCCAGTTCAACGTTATCCCCATACGCGAAACTGCAGTTACGAACAGATAATCGTCGTCAGCACCCAATCAGCCTCCTGTTCAGCAAAAGCGAATTAACAAATGAATGTGGGGATTCTTAACTCACCGAAGCATGTGGTGGAAGGCCGTTGGAGTCACGTCGGGAACCTTGACAATGTCTTCCGTCAGGGGAACTGAGCCGTAAAACATAGCTTGAAACATTGAGCT
>JAQGAU010002101.1:0-16638 GCA_034698045.1 Paramacrobiotus richtersi
GTACTGGTCGGTCCACTTTAAGTGCTGGTCAATCTGGACCCCGAGATATCGTACCGCCCTTTGCTGCTGGAGATGATTACCTTTTAGCAAGACGATGGGAGATGACTTATCTCTGCATTTGTCAGAGCAGACAATATATATATAAAAATTATAGTCGAATAATCCGGAACCAAATCACAAAAAAATCTAAATCAATGCAACATAGAACTCGAATAAGAAAAAATTGAGACAGTGGAAAAGTAAGTATAAAACAAAATCCCGCAGCTCGAAGACAGATTTACGTGTGTCCGGAAATTTGATTTGTTCGGACATTTTCTGATTATGAATTTATGGCAGTACACGTACGAGTACTAAACGTGCAAAGTTGTCATATATACAAGCGAGAAGAAAGTGCGGAAAACGATGAAGATCACGCACAAATGAGGCGCCAAGAAGACCGAACTCGCCAAAATATCACAGCATGTGGTAAAAAAAAAATCCAAACAAAAATTAATAAATTGTCAAAAAAACGTTGAAAAGGTAATACAAGGCAATTACATTTTTTTTGAATTGCAGAACCGCAAAACAAAGTTTGAAAAATTGAAACAGCTAAAAAACTGTCAAAAACAGCTGAAAAGCTGATGTAAAGGAATTAAATTTTTTGTTGAATTACAGAACCGTAAAAAAAAATTTAAAAGAACTGAAACAATACTGACAAATTGTCAAAAAAATGTACAAATTGTCAAAAAATGTTGAAAAGCTGACGTAATTATATAAGGCATTTACCGTTCTTTTTCAATTACAAAACCTCATTTTTGATTGAATTTCGCTAGTGTATCACTATTGGATAATTAACTTCTACCAGCCCGGGTACGAACGGACAAATGGCAGGTAAGGGCAGGTTGGTGAACTTCGCTGATGATACGAAACTCAAGGTTTCTAGCAGTGCGGGCCAGTCGCGGACTGCTGAAGCGACAAAGTGTGTAATAATACCTAACCCGCCTGCAGCTAATTGCGTGAATCGTTCATTCTCCACTCTGTGTATATCACGAAGTATCACCCCCCCGTTTACCGTCATCACCGGTCTTGACCATTTCACATCCGAGTGACTGTAATCTAGCGTGTTGTTGTTCATTAGATGAGTTTCTCGTCGGTTTTGTGTCAGAAAAATCGCCGTTTATTCGCCGGTTGTTTTTGGATTGATTGCGACCTAATTAAATGCGATTTTGGTACTTCCGGTCAGTTGGTCTGGTCAGCGCGGATTAAGGAGACATTTATCATCTATTTTATTTTATCTTTTCATCAGTGTTGTTTTCGACAGGTTAGTTTGTTATAGAAATATTTTGTGTTTTTTCACTACAAACTGTAAAAAATACTTCCGCATCTTATAAAAATTTTAAACAACTTATTCCTTGTAATATGGTATTAACCTTAATTTTTACAACTCCAGCTGCATCGAAGAAAATAATTGTTCATCGAATTTAATCGTATATTCTTGTTATTTATTTCTCTTTATTTATGGTAAATAAACTGATTAAAATTAGTCGTTTTTAATTTGTTCCACCTAAAATAGAAGAGAAAATGCTTCCGCATTTTTGGAAATTGGCCAAAAAGTTATTTCTTATTCCCTGTTGACTTTTTTATTTTTTTACAACTCGGCCTTTATCGAAGAAAATTTATTCAAATTATCCATCATATTTTAACAGATATTTTCGTAATTCATTTCTCCTCATTTTTAAATGCTTTACTTGGAATAAATCGTCGTTTTTAATTTTTCTTGATTTAAAATAGCAGGAAAAGTACTTCCGCATTTTCGAAAACTGGCGAAAATATTTTTCCTCATTTCGTGTTAATTGTAATTTTCACAACTCGGTCTTTGTCCAAGAAAACATTTGTTAACGGAATTTTATCAGATATTTTCGTAATTTATTTCTGTTTATTTTTTTAATGATTTATTTAACATAAAGTATTTTATTTAATTTACAGTGAATGTTTTTCGCGGGAAACATCCGGAAATGTTGTTTCGTAGTCAGAAAATTAAGTTCCAGGTTGCTGAAAAAAGTTAACAGTTTTTTGGTTGAATTATTAATACAAATTATGAAATACATAAATCTCTGTAAAATATGGAGAGGGGATGTTTTGATGACAGTGTTAATTGATTGTGAAGTGTGCCGGAGTGAACCGGTCGCGCGACGTTATCAGGTTCAAGGCAACAAATTATCATACAGACATTTAGCGATGATCGGTAAATAAACATGCTTGCCAGTACTTTGCCGGTACTTTATGGCCTGTCTCAAAATGTTGCAGTTTTATTTACCCAGTCAAAAAAAACATCAAAATGTTAATGTTAGATGGGTTGACAGTTAATTTCCGTCCGCTCGCCATAAGCTAATTCAAATGACCAGCGTCCGTTATAATTTAAAACTGCATAAATTTGAATAAATTTTGTACGTAAGACTTGTGTTCATAATATTTTATATTTAGAATTTGAATAATAATTATCTACAGAATTTTAAATTTTGTAGGGACATTCCAAGAAAATTTAGAATAATTAAAAAATAACGAATGCTGTTGTTTTTCGGGGAGTAAAAAACGAACTTAACTACCTTAACTTAAAACTGAATTAATTTGAATAAATTTTGTACTTAATGTCCAGACATGTGTTTAAAATATTTAAAATTTAAATGTTAATATTTAAAGATATTTAAATCATTCGAAGACAATTTTGGAATTATTGAGAAATAATGAATGCTAGAAGTAAAAAACAGTCTTTATTGCCTTAATTTTAAACTGAATAAATTTGAATACATTTTGTACTTAACGTCCAGAGTCTGAACTCCAGACTCTAGACATGTGTTTAAAATATTTACAATTTACAATTTTTACAATTTAAAATGTTAACTATTTAAAGAAATTTGAATTGTGTAGAGACATTCGCAGAAAATTCGAAATAATTAAGGAATAATGAATGCCGGGAATAAAAAACGGTTTTTATGGCCTTAATTTAAAACGGAATAAATTTTCTACTTAATGTCCTGATATGTGTTTAAATATGGAAAATTTACAATTTAGAATGTTAATTATTTAAAGATATTTAAATTTTGTAGAGAAACATTCGAAGAAAATTCGGAATAATTAAAAAACAATAAATGCTGTCAGTAAAAAACGGTTTTTATTGCCTTATTTTTGGTCTGTATATTTTTTTTATTAATAATTCATAAACCGGATTCGAACGGACCGTAATAGCATCAGTTTTTGCCTACTGACCTGACGTAATTTGCCCGCTTTCTGTCTGATAAACACCAGTCTACTCACTAGTACAAAATGCCGGTTTCTGTGACAGAATTGCATTTATTCATCGTTTTTCCCATTCTGCCTCGCGCGCATTACCCAACTGATATCTAGTGACACAGTAACCTGATCTCCATTAAATATCGAAAAAGGGAATTTGTACAAAGGAGTGCCAATATTTATCCAGGCCGTCCATCAAAAAAATTGGATATATATTTGTATTTATTATCGATTATTTTAACGTAAGCGAAAACTCAGCGTTTCCCCCCGGTAAACCTGTCAGTTTCCGGTAGATGCACCGGTCAAGCACCGGCTTGAATGCTACCGTTACTAATCGCTTGTGAAAGCGAAACAAAACTGTCTAGATTCCATCTGACATTGTGCAATTGGTTTCTGATGTGTCTTTGTGGATTGTACCAGATTATGAGTTGGATTATGAAATAGAAGGATCCTGTTTTTAGTATCCTTCTCCGGTGATGTAAATTGTAATGGAATTGTTTGTTTTTAATATTAATGTATGTCGCATTGATGTGATATTTGCTACTACTACTCGGAAGACGTTTTTTAAATACTTTGAACTTGTTTCTTTACTTTTTTAAACTTTCTATGTTTTCGTTCTTTACTTTTTTAATTTTCTAATCTTTACTCTAATAAAAACGGTAGCAACTGCTTTACATTTACTTTAAAATTATTTAATTTACTAATAAAACTGAAAATATTATTAGATCTGAAATATTTTCCATATGTTTATACTACTGTCTGTATCTGTAATATCTGTTTTTTTACTGTTTTGAAAATAAATGAAATTTAGAGAAAAAAATCTACTTGTTTGGTCTGATTTACGTCTGTTTGATATGACTCAGTTTGTGTTTTAGCGATGACCGTCTCTGTTGGGATTTTCTTCATCAATTTGGCTATTCTTAATTTTATTTATTCTTAACTTTTGTACAGTTTAAAGGCTGATTTGATGGCGACTTTATTCGTTAATGGTTTTAATTACAGAAAAATGTGTTTTTCCACCCAGCTCCAACTGAAATAATTTACACTTGACAAGTATGCATATACAGTATATTTAGATATATTTATCTTTGTATATTTATTGTTTCATGTTTATTTTTGTATGTTAAAATGTATATTTTTTATTTATTTATGTATTAATTTATTCCTGTTATTTATTTATTTACATATATTTTGTTAATTGACAGGAGCTTAATGTGGACGGTTACCGAAGCCAAATGGGATAAAAAAATGAAGAGAATATAACCCACCAAATGGAATGCTTAGGATGCAGTACCGGCTTCCGGTAGCGGAGACTTTCCCATGGATTACAGGTGCCGGTTGATGTACAGTAGTGAAATATGATCGATTGATTCAACTGTCATCTCGGTGCGTTGTGGCGCGGATATTATTGACAGACTGAGGAATGACACTTTTTTATTGCTGCCCCACTCACTGGGCCTCGGCTGGCTCTCGATAATTACTGGCTTTAGCTCCGGCCAAGCCGTCTAAATGGAGAGTATTGTTGTTGCGTAAAGTGTGCCGCGCTGCGGTGTGATTATTGTTTGGGCTTCACGGATACAGTTGCGGTGCAGTTACTTGTCAGTTTTTTGTTCATAGGTTTTTTGAAAATTTTTTTTATTCCTGTTTTCCTTTTTATTTTGTTTCTGCATTATTCTTTTAGTTATCTTATTTTTATATTAAATTATTTATATTGTTACTGTATTTTTGAATATTTTGTTTCTTTCCGTCTATTTATCCCTGTTTTTATTTTTATTTGTTTTCTACGTTATTCTTTTAATTATATTATTTTTATATTTATAATTTTTATTTTATTGTTTCTGCATTCTTTAGCATTTTATTTCTTTCCGTCTGTTTATTTTTTATTTATCTCTTACTTTCTTTGTTACGTTTTTTTATTGATCTGGATTTTTTAGCTAAGAAATTTTTCGACTAGTTTGTTATTTCTTTTTTATGTAATTTGTTTTGAACTTTTTCTGACATTTTCTGCTGAAAACTGATTTGCTAGCATTTTATTAATTTGAAGCTATCTTGGCATTTTCTTTGTTACGTTATTTTGCAATAATTTTTGCCATGTAGACTTGTATCGTCAATTGTTTCATCGCGTGTCCTGTGGTTGCCACTACGTATCGCAAAATAAAATATCTTTAAACAGATTTTTATTCTAGTTTAGTTTTCTTATCAGTTATCGGTAGCGGATTTTATTGTATTTATTTTTGCATTTTTTCACAGGCACTTGATTAATTTGTTGAATTATACCCGGTTTAATATTTCGATTTTTCTGAAGTAAACTACGTTAACTACTTCTAATTTGTTTTTCCGGCTGTACATATATTTCATTTCAGAACAGTTATGTTAGTACACACTATTAGAGATTAATTTATTTAGACACTAATCATAAATATAGGTCATAAAATAAAAATAACACATAACCATTAAACATAGCACAATTACACATTTTTCTAAATGTTTTTATTCGCAAAATGTAATAAAAAAAATGTGACACAACATTTTTATATATTATTTATTTTTTATACTTTTCTAGTTCTTTTGTTTCTATTGTAATATTCTTGATTCTTTACTTATTTCTTCAATTTTATTTATTTTATTTTTTGTTTATTTCATTTATTTATCCCTTTAATTTTTTCAGTTTAGTTAATGATTAATCTTGTATGTATCCCATTAATCCTGTAGCCATTACAAAATCGTTTTATTCGTGACCTAAAACTTACAATGTCGACGTTTGATTGTTACCATGTGTCCAATATTTCCCTAAAGGATTTTTGCACCACCCCGTTTCAGGGGCACACTTGACATTATGGCGTCAAATGGTACAATCTTGAACAAAAGGAGTTTGTTCTTGATGTAGCATTGTGTCTTTGTCGCTTGTCTAAGTGCAGGCTGTTTGCAGTGAAAATGATACACCCTCCATAATATAATTCGCGCTGACCCACATTGCTCAGCTGCTAATCGTACCAATGGACATTGTGACCTGCACGTGTCGCCTTTTTTTGGGAAATGAGAGACTTTTTATTGACTTTTTAATGTACTCTGTTTGAACGTTATGCTTCGATGAGATTTTGTTTATGCAGGCGAAAGTCATAATGTTAGGGTACAGTTGTTATTACCATTTTTCAGATTTTTCTAGTGAGGTTATTTGCATTATTCAATTGTCGTATGAATTGAAAATATGAATTTTTAATTGTATATTAAGTAATGAATTTTATTCAATATTTAATGAATTAACTGATAGTAAATATTTGATGGATTAATTAATGATAAGTATTTAGAAATAATATATATTAATGACAAATATTTATTGTTAATGAATTTATTAAATAAATCATAAGTAAATAATAGTGTTTTTAAAATAACAATATATCCATTAAAAGTTTAGCTGATTTTATTAAATATTATTCGAGAGAAAAATAAAAGGGCTGATAGAAATTACTGGAACAGAATTTGCCCAGGAACGGCTTGTAAAAATTTATTGTTTTGCAGGCACTGCGTCATATTATTCCTAATAACAAGTATTACCTGGATTGACTGGATCAGTGCACATATTGTGTTAACATACCCACCGGCACGGAAATATGCTGTATGTAAAAAAACAGTATCCAAAATATATTACAGTAAACTGGATAAGTTTGAACAAAATAAATTCTAAGTAAATGATCAATAAATTATGTAAAGAAATTACCAATAAACGAAAGTAAATTATAATTATTTAATAAAAAATAAAATAATTTATTCATTTAGTTAATAGTGATGAATACTGAATTAAATATAAATAAAATACGTCTTTTATTTTCTTGTTTTAATTAATACTAATTATTTAATATTTAGCTGGATTACCTGAACAATCTGGACACACCGGAACCATGTGGCATGCCACGAGGTTGGTAAATCCGTTTGTTTTTCTACCGGTTTTAATAGGTTTTCGAACGAAACATTGCTTTGTGTAGGTTTAAGTGCGCCCACGTTTCTCGAAGCGGGCACGGAAGTCAACGTCACATGGTTCTCAGCCTATCCCCATCAGGTACCGTGACCTTTACAGCGCGAATACGCATATTGTGAATGTCACAGTATTCTCATATTTTTTATATATGTTTTCTCAATTTTCTTTCATGTTTTGTCTGATTTTATTTTTAAGTAAGTTTTATGACTTTTTCGGCTTTATGTATAAATTGGAAATTTTGTGTGTGAATTTTGTAATAGTGTTTTACTAACTGAAATAAATTTAAATAAATTAGAAAACAGAAAGAAATAGATTAAAAATAAGAAACTAATAGCGCATTAGAAACAGATGTAGGAAAAAATAATTGCCTATAGAATATATAGAAGTATTTGCGCTTTTGATTTCTTTATAACTCAAAATAATTAATTTAATTTATTTCTTATTACCCATTAAGTATTTGATAATTTAAGAACATTATAATAATCGTTGTCATGTAATCTGACGTAACCGCCGTCTGCAGGGTGGCTACATGATCGATCTCCTGGACGGCAACTATGACCGCGTCCTGGTGCTCGTCCCGTCGTCCGCCAGCGGGCGGGAGGGACGGGGCGGGGAGTTACTCCACTGGGAGGCCGGCTCCCTTAATGATCTGACACGCAGTGTGATACTGCCCAAGAATCTCCGCTGCCACAACTGCACCCTGCGGATTGTCCGGCAAGCGACCGAGTGGAATAACGCCACGGCCGATCCCGACGGGTTCCTGTTCAGGAGCTGTGCCGATGTCAGTATCCTCCCGCAAGGTGTGTGGCCATACTTTTAGACAAAATGTTTTTGAGGAATTTTTAAAACTTTTTAAATTAGAATTAGCTTTCGATTTATTTCGATTTTTTTTATATTTTTGCCGAAATTATTCCCGGCTTTTTTCCGTAGAATTTTTAACCGTATATTTCAGTTTTTAACAATTTTTTCAATTTGTTGACGGCCATTACAAAATTTTGTAGAAATTTCTGTGCATTTTTTTATAAATAAAAATTTTGCAGAAAAACTGTATAATTTTTTTTTAATTAAAACTAATTTTTTTTAATTGTTTTGGCTACCATTACAAATTTTCTAGAAATATCTGTGCATTTTTTCCTGCAAATAAAATTTTTGCAAAAAAATTCTATTATTTTTTGAATTAAAACGGGACTTATTTGTAAGATGCAGTAAATAACCGCCGGGCTTTTCTTCCGCGAAACGTCTGTACGTCCCGTGGCCAGTAGAGCACGAGCAGTTCAGTCGGACTTTCACTTGAGCGTAGCCACGACTGAGACTGCCACCGTGTGGGCAGCTGTGCGTAACCATCGGCTGCATCGTTCGGGTGTTTTTTGCACGGAAAATGCTCCAAATTGACGCCAGTACTAGTGTCTCTGTGTTGGCGTTGCAGTTGATGGCGCTGTCAAATGCTCAACTCACGGCACCTGGACCGGAACTGAATGTCTCTGCGATGACCTTTACACCGGAAATGCCTGCCAGTATAAAGGTGGGTTGGTTTGCGCTAACTGTAGCGTTTCTACGCGGGTAATTAATATTGGAAGCGGGTTTTGATAAAGTTTTACGAGCTTGATACGGTGTTTTGTAGATCGTAAATTTTGACAGGAAAAAATGTGATTAGTTTTGTTTTGGACGGTAGAAGCGAGGAGTATTGAATTCTGACGGTGCACTTGCGAATTAAATTATTTATAAAATAAAATAAATATAATTTACACATTTATAAAATAAAATAAAATAAAAATGAATAATTAAAATAAATATTAATTAAATAATCACTCAAGTCTTAAACTAAAAATCAAATTATTAAATCAAATATTAATTGATTTATCGCTAAAATTCAAAATTAAATTAAAAATAAAATAGCTGATACTTCCTTGTTTATTAAACAGACGTACGGATATTTTGTTATTTAATTAATAAATAATAGTCACGTATAATTAGGGGATTGATTTCCTTACTACGGTTTTGTTTTTGGGTGTTAATAAAAAACCATATATAAAATTAAATCAAGTTAAAACATATGCAGCTTTGAATGAAATATTGAACTTATTATTACAATGTTTGCAAAGATTTATAATAAAATAAAAAACGAAGTACAAGTAAAAGTGGTGTTCTTATGGTATATCTAGGTGCAGCACAGGTTAATGAACTTGAGTTTATAAAGATCAATTATTGTACACGTTCGCATGATTACACTGGACTATAAAAATTGGTCGACCAGAAAAACGGGTCATGCTGTAGTCTGTAGATACTACAATCAACCTCATAAAGTAAGGGTATGATAATAAATCAGTTAATTATACAAATAAACTATTAATAGTTATAAACAATATAAACAATATTATTTATGATCAATATTATTTATTATCTAGTATTTATTATTTATAGTTATTATCTTTATAATCTGTATTATTTATTATTATTTATACAATAAAATGTTGCAATAATTTCTAAAATAAATTGTTCTTTTTTAAAATAAATTGTTATCAATTCTGGTACAGTATTGTGTTATAATTATGAGTGTATTTTTGTGCAGAGACATGTAATCGCGATAGCGACTGCAACTTCCATGGACGCTGCATCAACACCGGTAGCAATGCGGCACCGAAGAAAAGTTGCTTTTGCGCGTCCGGCTGGAAGGGATTGCGCTGCTCAGAAGGTCGGTCCTTGTTAAAACAAAAATATTAAAGCAAATAGAAATTTCTGGAAAATCTAAATAAAATATAAAATGCGAAGAAAAGTCTTCAATGTATGGAAAATCAAAATCAAAAATTAATATATAAAAAAATCAGAAATATATGGACAATCTATGGTAATAAAAATATATCTATAGAAAAATCTGCAATGTATGGAATATAAAAATCAAAAGTTAATATATATAAAAAATCAGAAATATATGGACAATAAAGAAAATATATAGAAAAATCTGCAATGTATGGAATATAAAAATCAAAAATTAATATATAAAAAATCAGAAATATATGAAAAATCTAAATAAAAAATAAATATATAGAAAAATGTGTGGAAAATCTGTCCATAACACAACGGAAAAAAACGCATTAAAAGGAAAGCAAATCCATCGGGTGTTGTTGTTGGCAGGATCGTCGGTGCGGATACGGGTGTTTAATAAAGCCTACTATACACATTATCCGCTGGCTGATGGGTTTGATCTCTACTGGAAAATTGATAAAGATGTGGCGGAAATTGAGCTGATTGTCCAGTCGCGCTCGCTCTCGTGGATCGGCATTGGCTGGCGACCTTTGGGTAAAAACTGGAATATCATAATAAAATCGTACAAAAATATTATCAAATAAAAGTGGACATCAGCTAAACTTTTTCTTATTGTTTTAACATTGTTTTATCATCCGGTTATTACTTTAATATACCTCCTTATTTCTATTATTTAATTTAATATTCATTTTATTTTAATAAATGTTAAATTAGGTTCAACAGAATTATTATCAAAATTATTATTATGTGAAATTAACGCCGAGGAAAAGCAGAATAATACAACTACAAATCATGTGCGAAACATCTTAAACAAAATGACCTAAAAATATTGAATCAAATAGATAATATTAATATAAATAAGTCGCAATGAATCGTCGGGCCATTTTCAAAAAGTGGTTATTTAACATCGCAGACATGTCCAGCGAGTGCCGGCACTTCCCGCGTCTCCCGACGGAAACCTACTGGCCCCACGGGGCGGCCGCCGTGTCCCCTGGTAACCACACCCTCGAGTGGACGATGCAGCAACGCACCTTCGAAACCGACCCCGGCGCCCTCTCCTCCCCTATCCGGCCGCGCCGAGCCATCCCGGAGGGCAATGTCACGGATAATTTCCTGCACGGTAGGCTCACAACGTGTCATGTTGATTGTATTTGATCGGCTTTTTTTCACAATATTTTTCTTAATTTAATTTGAATAATATTCATGTATCCTTTATTACTGACTGTGGTGTAGGATTGCACCCGATGGACTGTACGGATATGGTCATCGGGATGGCCCGGGGGACCTACGGACAAGTGGGGGATTATTACACCCGTGACCGGAGTTCCCCGCGGATGGATGGGTTCTACGGGGGGATGGACAGTCTAACGGCGGGGATTGTCTACGAAGAGGACGGAAAGACGACGATGCGGTTTACCCGGACATTAGCTGGTAAGAAAGTCGATTGTGTGGAATACCGAATACGTATGTATACTGTAACGGGGAATGAGTGTACGGACATATCGGCACACGTTTATTGATCTTAGCTGATACTGCAACACAGCAACAGCTACAGGTGTTAAACTGGGAACGGCATGTCTACAGCTACTGGAGGTAACTAGCGAGACCCAACCATAACACCTAGATCGTCGTATGCTCGTCTGGCCCTTACACCACATTCTGGAGCCGTTTAAGTACTCTCAGATACATGTTGTTAACTGACTCTTCGAGCGCACCTTCACACACTTGATTTACCAGGGTTGCTCATGTTGCCGATATGTGTATACCTTGTCGTACGGACTGTACTTTCAACAACAGGAAGATACCCATAAGGGACGGAACATAGCTGACCCGTACACACGTAACGAGGGATGGACAGTCCTCGTTACAATACAGAAGCATACTTTTCTTAAATGTACATGTCCTTCCCAGTGCACAAACAACGAACAACGTACCATGTTTCTCTTGAGTTTTGCAATAGATCTCATGCGGTTGAACGTACGAGTGAGCCGTATACAAGTGACCGATAGAGATTTGCGGGGCAAGCCTGCACCGCTGTTCAGGTCTGCTCGAGTTCGAAAAGTTCACGAGTCAAAACTAAATTACTTTCCCTGGTCAGTACAAATCTTCAATCACGTTTCTGTGCTGGGAGCTGTCCCGTGAACTTTAATTAAAAAGAGTCTTCTCATCCTTCTCAACTTTTTACATACAGTGCCAAGAACTTACTAGATCTAAATTTAGATATAATAAGTTCTTGACAGTGCATATGCATGCTGTTATCGCAATTACAGGAGAACCGCGTTCGAAAAAATTTTTACGGCACAAATTGTCCATGTTAATGCAAAAACGGAAGGCGCTTTGTGTTATTGGCAGGGTACCCGAATCTGTCGGGCTAGACGAAGTCTTCCTGTTTCGATTTTTGTTTCGTTTTTCTTGCGGAATGCGTGTGTACACATACGTTCTTTACCATGATACAGCAATAAATATATTACCGAAAGTAAAGAATCAAGTCCGGGAAGAGGATACTTTCCGCATGTGTCTAGCTAGGAGCAAATTTATTTCCGGTCCAGGATCTCTGTTTGAACGCCCGCCCAGATTCCTAGCGCATGTGGTGTATTATTGATCTTATATGGCAGCCTGACATTACGAACACTGGTCAGTTCACATACTGGTAGAAAGAACAACGTCTACAACAATCTTCGGAACAATATTAGTCCGATGTACATCTCGTGCAGAAAAACATGCAAAAAGTGCTATCACACGTTGGTTATTAATCACAGTACACTGTACATCGTTTCCGGCATACATAAACGCTAAACACACGGTTAAAACATATGCGTGCGTGCGTCGAATGAGGTTAATACGGTGTCTGGTATTATGCAACACTTATGAACACCAGTACCCTACCAACCGGCTGACCGCCGCGGGGCAACGCGGAAACCGCTCACGATAACTCTCACTGGCAGAATTATGTCAGAACAACACGCCACATTCCACCATGCTTCTGCTGCTGATTCTCACATTTTCAGCCGTGGAACCAACGGACCACGCGTTCACCCCGGGTCCCCTGCACGTGGTCTTCGCCCGGGGTCCAGAGGCCGCCCAGGTGACCGGCCGTCCGGGAGGGTATGGCCAGGGGTCGGCCGATCAGCTGGCCGGGTTTTACACGGCCGATCAGGTCAAATACCATGGGAATGGCAAGCGGGATCGCGGGAGCACGGTGATTAACTTTTTTGAGGAACATGATGGACTGGAGGGACTGGGACCCCCGTGTGTCGGGGAGTGGCGGACGCCCGCCGGGTGTAAGGGGACGGGGTGTCGGTATATTGCGCACTGGTGAGTTGGGCAGCAGTTGCTTGCTATTTTCAGGCTGAATTTTATTTGATCAGTTTTTTGGCATTTTCACTTACTTGCCTTGAGTCATATTTCCATGTTATTACTTTAGTTCTTTTTTTGATTTATTTGTTATTTCTACATTTGTTCATTTCTGTTTTATTTTTTTTTGTTTATTTATTTGTTATTATTTTTTGATCTACTTTCGGATGTTTTTACTTTTTTATATTCTTTCTATACTCTTTTTTATACTTTTTTATATACTTTTTATATTTTACTTTTTTATATTTACTTTCTTGTGTAATAAACCTTATATTGGTTTTTATCATACATGCTTTTATTTGTTTTACGCTGTGTAGAACAGAATTTGCAAGTGTTTACAAAAGTTGTTTTATCATGGCTTTTTCTTGGCCGCGTTTGTTAACATGTGGAACGACGTAGTGTAGTGGTTCGATACTTTGTCCCGGCAAGAGTCTGCCGTCGATCTACTATTATAATATGCAAATGAACGGCTTAATTCTGCAAATATTTTCAATTAATTTTTAAATATTTTAATAATTTAATAATAATTTAAATTTTCAAATTTATTAAATTATTGTTTAAAAAATCTTTGATTTTATTAAAAATTTTATTAACTTCAATATATTGGCATTCAGTTAGGATGCGTTTCATTTAGTTTCCGCTAAACGCGCAAGTATTTTCTGTGTAGGGAATATCTGGAAGATGAGGATGTGATTTATTTTAAAATCCAGTCGCGTTCACGCGACAAATGGACCGGAATCGGATTTTCCAGTATATCGGAGCACATGGTACGTGTCCCAGCTGCCACTGGTGGATTCATTTTCAGCAGAAACGAAATGTTTTCGTATATCGAAAACACCGTGACTTTTCTAATAATATACGTCTTGGAATTGAAACTATATTTAAAAATGACGCAAATTAAATGTTCTGCTTAAATTGTAGTTTCCAGTCTTTGTTTATTGGTGTCATAAGAAAATCTTTTGATTTATGCTGACTATTATTTTTCAGTTTTTCAAATATTTGATTAATTTAATTTGATAAAATAAAAACTTCAAAACAAATGTACTAAATATTTTCAAATGTACTAGTAATAAATATTTTCAACCAATTTGACTTAAAAGTAAATGTTATTAAGTAACAAAAAATTTTACAATTAAAATTTAATTGTTTCAGCAATGTTTATGATGTATAATAATATATATATGACAAAAACAGATGTAAAGTAAATGCAAGATTAACGTAAAATAAATTCAAAATAACCTAAAAATATATTCAAAATAAATTCAAAATAAATTCGAAATTAATTCAAAATTAATGCAAAATAAATGTAATAAATGTAAACCAAAGAAATTTAAACTTTATATAGCCCGGTTCGGATGTGATTGTCGGCTGGGTGGATGATGAAGGGAAAGTGTCAATTGGCGACCGCCTAGCGGACGGCTACCGGGCACCCAAACTGGACAAACGGCAGTATCTGCAGAATGTCGCCGGCAGCGCCGATGATAGCGGTGTGACGCTCGAGTTCACTAGGCCGAGACAGGTCCGTTGTCACCTTTATCCTGATGTGTCATCGATTGTTTATTTGTTTGTTGATGCGGGCAGACGAATGACAGCGACAACTTTGATTTCGGCGATGGACATTGTGCTTATTTTGAGTTTCCGGTCGATGGGGGACGCTTTGATAAAACTTCCGGTAGGTGGAATTTTTTTTGGGAATTTTGTTTGTTTTTCAGTTTATGCTTTGTTTTATCTTTTTTTACTGGTGAAATACGAATATTATGTAGAAACTGCTGTTTCCTGTTTGTAGAATTTTGTTTTGAATAAGTTACATTTTTTTAAATTATGTTCATTTTTTATTATTTTTTATATGTTTATCTGATGCAAATTAAATTAATAAAAATCGGCTTCCGGTTTGGAGAATTTTACTAGTAATAAATAATATTTTGTTAAATTTTGTTTATTTTTTGTTATTTTTTCCATGTTTATCTGACGAAAACTGAATTTATAAAAATGGGTTTCCGGTTTGTAGAATTTTATTTACAGTAAATAACGTTTTTCTAAAGTCTGTTTATTATACGATTTTTCTGTTTCGTTTAATTGCTGAATTAAATTTATAAAAAGCAGTTTCGGGTTTGTAGAATTTTATTTAGGAGTAAATTACGTTTTTTTTAAATTCGGTCGATTTTATACTATTTTTCTATCTCGTTTAATTGACGAAATTAAATTAATAAAAAGCGTTTTCGGGTTTGTAGAATTTTGTTTAAAATAAAAAAACGTTTTGGAGGTTTTTCTAGTATTTTTTATGTACTATTTTAAATTATACATAGTAAAATTAATGTATGTACATATATTTTAAAATACAGGTGTGATCAGCAAGCATCAGTACATTCCCTCCGTGTCGAAAAGTAAAATCTGCATTGCCTCCTGCAAGCCGGCGGTCACATCTCGACCCACGACCACCACACCAGCCGTTTCCGCCGCCGGTGAGTTTCGGCGTTATAATCTCGTCCTGCTGTCTACTCTGTCATATTATTGTTGGTACATCATACGCCGATAATTTCCTTGTATATTTAACCACTTCTCTGTGATTGTATTCATTCTATTTCTGTCTACAATAAAAGTTGCAGAAGTAGTGTCATAAAATCATGCAATAAATGTTTCAATGCTGTCTTGCTGTGTTGTGCTGCCGCTCTGGGTGGTGGGACTGCTTGCTACTGGTAAGTGACCTGATCGTGACCTTTTGGAAGTAATTTGTTGTTTTGTTGTTCGATTCTTGTTAGTCATTTAAATATAATAAAAGACTTAATTAATGAAGTATTTTAAGCAATTAGCAAACTGTCTGAAACATTTTTAATTATTTGAATAAAATTTAAATCTTAAATTTTAAGTCTAAATTTTATTTAGATTGAATTCGCTCTCGTGGCCTTTTGCGAGTATTTTGTTCTCCAGTTATTTTTTCCTTGTTATCTATTTGAATATAATTGAAGTGTATTTAATCAAGCATTTTACTAATTAATTAACAAACTGGCTGAAATATTATTAAGTATTTAACTAAATTTAATTACATTAAATTTGTTAATTAATTAGCAATAAATACCTTGCCAGTAGATTAATGAATAAATATTCTGAATAAATATCCGCAAATAAGATTAAACAGTATGACAGTATATAATGTATAATAAACAGTATATGACTAATGGATTATTATTTTGACTGTTCATTTCGTAGATTATGCTGATGAGGTCGATATGTCAGACGTACCACAGGCGGGCTCGGTTGAGCCGCAGTCACGTGTA
>JAQGAU010002102.1:0-16633 GCA_034698045.1 Paramacrobiotus richtersi
TAACAGACGTATTCGTTCAAGCAAACCGGAACACAATATCACAGTTATATTTCAACAGCCCTTTGATATCCTCACCTGCAATGCGTTACTTTATAGCGGATAAAGTAACGATATAAAAAGGTCAAACAAGAGATTAATCATTGGGAATGCCAAACCATTCACAAGGGAGCCTGCCGAAAGACATCGTGATCGTGTTAATACGCACGAAGAAGCGCGCTGGTCTTTGGCGAACTAGGCCAACCATTCGACGCTGGATCTTGGTAACTTTGGATGTCCGCCACACAGCGTACACAGAACTAGAAGTGACACTCTCTCGAAATTCACGCTGCTTCAATTGGTTTTTTTTAACTGTACACGAAAATTTGCCCTAGCGTACGCAGTATCCGGCTTTGGCGCACCAGCCAACAGTCAAACCCGGATGTTGTACTGGGTAGGGCCTCTGTTGTGTGTCGTTTGATGTGGCGCGTACTCCTGTATAAATCTATCAGTCTGATTCTATACTTTAGCCGAAGCCACTCGCTAGTAATTAAGAGAACAATAGTGCATTGTTTCTATATCTATAGAGTATATAGAGTAAACAATGTCATTGTTCTCTTAATTACTATCGAGTGGCTTCGGGTGAAATCACGGCAACAGTCCGATTACACAGAAGTAAGTTAAGTAACGTACATAAAGTTCTTAATGGAAAACTACATCGACACGAGGGTGCCTAAGATCAACTCGCGGGCCCCCACTGCATTGGGGGAAATGATCGATGATTCTGGTGCAATGCCAATCTTGCTCTAAATTACAGTACTTCTACAGTGACAGAAATCGTTCTTCGTTCGTTCTTTTGCTGAACGGGAATTAAACACCAGGTTCTGTCATCACCGTTTAAAATTCCGCGACAGTTTTCTCGAGTATCAGCGAGGACTATATTTCAGTATTGAGTTCAGCGCGATTTCGACGATTTCTGATCGAATAATCCGACATGGACCGAGAAAAGGCAAGTCGTGCTGGAATGGTTCGCGTAAGGCTGGCATGCGCAGAACGATGGGGTAGTTTTATTATTCTACGTCTTCATTAAGCTAATTTTCTGTTCACAGAAATCCAGACCTGGATCTCCGACCGGAGAGCATGTGGACAAGAAATTAAAGCTCTCCATCGGCGATACAGTGATTGTGGCGGATAAGCAGACACTTATGGAAGCCTCGCCGTTCTTTGCTTCCCTCTTCCGATTCCACGGTGACGAACTGGAAGTCGTGCCTCTTGTCCCTCCCGAAAACGCGGACCTGGATTCCTTTTTGGCCATGCTGAACAGTCTGACCAATACTAGAGTCGATTTGATTATCACTGCAGAAAACCTGTGGGATTGCATCGTCTTGTCGAAATTCCTCCAAGTGAAGGAGATTGAGAAGAAGTGCTGGAAAGCTTTCCGAAAAATCTTACCGACCTTGACAATGGATGAACTGCTTCGATTGTGGCGCCACGGTCATGCTTGCGATATCGAGAAGGCCGTGACATTGACATTGCCAGGGATATCGTTTAACATGGATACTGCCAGCAAGTCCACGGAGTTCTTCGATCTTTCTCCGGATGAACTGGTCGCGTTGATGTCGGATAAGGGGTTTCTGCCGTTAATGGAAGAGAACGTTTGCGAGGTAATTTTTCGTACTTTCTGCAATACCCGCAATAACGCAGACGAGTCGAGTGCTTCGCAATTCGAGCACATTTTTACACAATTTCAGTAAAAATGGCTTGTTATGCTTCCATTAGTCCTTACAAATTTGTTTCTCTGATTTCAGTCTGATCGTAGATTTTGGTGAAAGTTTGTGTTGAAATGATCAGTTTGACTCTTTTCAGTCTTTTCTGAATTTCCTGCAACAACAATTTCCTGTGATTAGTCGGGAAAAAAGTTCTAAATTGTTATTAATTTATATACGGAAGCTGTTTACACGCATTTTGCAGGCAGTCCGAGTATGGTGCGAGCACGATCCCGACGACCGGAAAAACAATGATGAAGTAATGAACCGAGTTTTGGCTGAAGTAGTGTGGGACGAGTCTACCAGACATTTGATCCAGTCGATATCTCCGCATTGCCAAGAGCCGTCTAAAATGCCGAAGAGAACGGTCGTCAACAGCGACGATCCTGGTAAGGAACAAAAAAGCATCTATGCATATTCGAATTTTCCAAATATTTTTCATGTGTGCAGATGATAAATTGCTGGAAGAAGTTCAAGGTAGCGTCGGCATCATTATCGGAAATTTTCTTTATTTTCTTCGGGATGGTGGCAGTGATATGGAGTGTAGTGGTAATTGGGATTACGATTCTTACGATGCTCAGGTCAAGGCCTTCAATCGAATGGATATGAAGAATAAAGAGGAGCTCTAATTACCTCTAATTACCTCTAATGCATTTTTTTGTTACATGAACAGCACAAACAGTTTTCTTCGACATTTGTTTTTACTTTTGGGTCATTTATTGGTTTTGGGTCATTTATTGGTATTAATTCATGTATTGCAGATCCGGCTTGACAATGGACTTGTGCCACGTAAAAGTGGCAGGCTGTGACAAAATCGGTTTTTTTGGATCTAATCGGCAGTTACTTCGACATATGGAAGATCACCCAGACATCTACAATGTGACTGACGTCATCGCATTGTACGATATTGCAACCAACAACTGGCAGAATCTCCCGTGCTTGCCATTGCCCCAGACCGACTGTACCATGATTCAGTGTGGCTGCTTTCTGTATGTCATTGGAGGCAGGGAGCACAAGGCACTGGACGGGGACGGCGAGATCGCCCGTCATTGCTTCCGTCTGAATTTGACCAAGTTTACGGATGGTCAGAAAGAGGGGGATGATGAGGAAGAGGAGAATGATGGGTGGGAGCTGATTGCTGATCTTTCGTGAACTCACCACCAAGTTGAAATTCAGTACGGGCGTATCATCGTGTCCGTAGGCGATACAAAGGATGGCAAAAGAATTGGACACTGGTCTGAAGCATACGACCCGACGCTGAATTGTTGGACTGTTACGAAACCTGTGGTATAAGAATCAGGAGGATTATTGTTGGCGTTTTGTTTTCGGTTCGCATTGTGTTGAACAGTAAGTGCTTAGACTAATTACCTTGGCAGTGTTGTTGTTTCTGATCATGTTTTTTCACTTCCTTGTTAAGTTCCTTCCAGTAGGTGTTATGGTACTGTTCTTCATTGTGGCGATTTTCTTTCGGTAGAACTGTAGAAGTAGTTGTTCGGTTAACGTTGTCCGTATAACACATCGCATACCTTTGTCAATTGTCATTACACACACATATTTGGTCAAGTACCGGACTCGGAGACAGAAAAGGCGATTGAAGTGTTCTTGTCAAAAACTTTTTGATTCCTTTTCAAACCAGAGAAACTGAGAAAGCCAGCCTTTGTTTTCTTTCTACTCCATCGTTCGAATGTTTTCGCGCACAAGACAAATCACGATAACGGTCTGACAAGTGAGTTACATACAGTATCTAGTACTAGTTCCTATTACGAAACTCTGTCCCGGGATCACGAAATCTCCCAAACCAAGCAAGCACCGGTCGAATAAATTATACCATCGGATAGAGCATAGCTCAAAACGGGGACACCTGACGTTTGATTTTGAAAGGAACTTACGGACAGTACAGGCCACTACAGGGCAGGAAAGATTAGATTTTTGTGCCTCACAGATATCTGTACGATACAGCCGGATAATAAACCCATGCAAATATTATCAGGCGTTGCTGTGATCAGAATTATGTAATCAAGAAATCAATAAAAACAAACCTGTACTACGTACTCACGAGAGTTTGTCTTAGGTAGAAATTAAAAAGGTCAACCCGACGCACTACACTGTACAGTTTGTTTTGTTAATACAACAATAATACTTGCAAAAAAGGGAAATTTTGCCCTTTACCGAGTGTCCGACCAGAAGCAAAACGATAGAACCATGAAATAATTGTTTCGGAATATTTCGCGAACGAAAGGGATTTCACATTAAAAACCGGATCACTTCAGTGCTGAAACATTTGAGCTGAAGCAGAACGAGAAAAGTCTATAGTAGGAACGGGGCATGTTATTTTAGAACCAAACGTTGCCCCTGGAACAAAACGAAATAACAATTACGCATGGTAGCAACGAACTATTCTTCAATACTGAAAGCTTGACCTGGAGCATAACGAAATGTATGCAGTGTGCTAGAAGAGAACCGAGCGTTTTCCTTCTATATCGAACGTTTTGACCCACACAAGACCAAAATAAAAGCAGTAGAGGTAGTAAACTTGATAGAGTAAAAAGTAGAGTTATCTTGATATTTTGCATTATCACCACAACGCGGCCCCGAAACCAATGAAACTAAAACATATTACTTACCATAATAGAGTGGCACCGTTTGAGCAGTCGGGCGCTGAAATGTACTGAGTACAGGGAATGCATTTGCAAAGTGTATGAATGGCTTTTTAGCATGTATCATTGACAAGTCAGCTCGTTTGTTTTACACTGAAGACGAAAAGCATCCCAAACATCACTGCGTAAATCCAGTATCTGGAAGTAAATTTTTAAATCAAATTATAACACTTTATATTTTTAACCTGCGTAACTGATCATGGCATATCAGCCGTGGCTGATATCGTCACTGGAACTGCGTGATCTTCTGTATGAGATACCCAAAGATGTTGTAATAAATTTCTGGAACAAGTGCCGTCCCGAACTACACATGTGGACCAAATCAGATGAGCGACAGAACATCAACGAAAAAGGATGGCGATTGGGAAAAACAGGATATATTCAATGTCTCAGATTATCTTTGGTTAGTAAAACACTAACACTGACAGTATTTTGTTTTTTTTGCTACTACAGCACTATGTTACTTCAGAAGCAGCTTCGAAATTCTTCAAAAAAATTATGAAAGCGTAATTCTTAGGTCGATGGAGACGAAACAGGACTTTCTGTACTAACGTTTACTGGAAAATGCCACGCAGAAATGGAACAGCAGTGGTACAACATCAGTTTAGCCATGAGTGTGATCAACAAAACTGCAGAAGTTATTGAACGTTCCGAGTGTTCTTGCCCAGCATCGAAGCAGCTGAAAAACTTGGCGACATGCAAACACATTATCGCCCTTTTTTATGCTTTGGAGCATGTGATTGATGGTGGCGATATACCGGAATGGAATCATCCCTGTACCAACTTTGGGCAGCAGTGGCACGTGCCAGGTAACGTTGGCATGTAAAACACAATAAAAACCGCGTCTGCGTAGTTTAGCTAGAATTTTTTTATACCACGAATGCGCTTTATAATAATTAACGGCACACCAATAGTGACATCGCTGGTTTTCTAATGTCCAGTTTACCGATTCTCAATTAATTGTATTTCAGTAAGTTTAAACCATACCACAAATAGCTGTAGCTTCTGCGTAACAATCACGCACCAGTCTTTGACTGATGATAAATTTTTTAAAGGAAGAGCCAGGATGGGAGCAGAGCTCAAACCCGAACGCGCCGACATTTACGCCCACTTCCTGCGACCGGATAAGCGATCCGCATGGAAACCAGATGTCCGCAGTAGAATTGCCCCGCAGCATCGTGGTTACTCGAAAGAAAGACTGCAAGCCGCTCGCGATTTCATCTGTGAAAATCCTAATCTGTTTCCAGAAACGCTTCTCCGCGTTGTGGAAGATCCACACCAATGAATCTCAGAAAAACAGCAGGGTACTTCTATATGCTTTTGGCGAATTACAGAACCATGAACGCTGTTGGGGAAATAAATTATACTTGTACAGGACATCCAAATCAGAAAAGCTGATACGAAGCGGAAGTCAGAATAGAGTGGCACCGTTTGAGCAGTCGGGCGCTGAAATGTACTGAGTACAGGGAATGCATTTGCAAAGTGTATGAATGGCTTTTTAGCATGTATCATTGACAAGTCAGCTCGTTTGTTTTACACTGAAGACGAAAAGCATCCCAAACATCACTGCGTAAATCTAGTATCTCGAAGTAAATTAATTTTAGATCAAATTATAACACTTTATATTTTCAACCTGCGTAACTGATCATGGCATATCAGCCGAGGCTGATATCGTCACTGGAATCGCGTGATCTTCTGTATGAGATACCCAAAGATGTATATTTTTATATTTTCACTTTATATGTTTTTATGTAGTCGGAGTCCCAAAAATGCTCACTACATATAAAGCTGCTTCCAGTAATGATTTAATTGTCACGCTTGATCAACTGGGCCCATTTTGCACAACGTGCGGGATCGTTTAAGGGAAAACGGTGGAATTTTACGTTTTCGGATCCAGGACGGCAGTTGTAGTGAGGACACATGGGAACGCAACAAGATGCGCCACCAGTTGATTTTCGTGGAACGATATCCATGAAAACCGTGAAACCGAAGTTCAGGATCAAACAAATTACGGGGCGATATCGTAATCGCCAAGGCAGTGTGGATGTTTAATAGCACGTTGTAAGATGTAAAAAAAGGAAAATACGAGATAGAGTAGATAAAACATTCAACAAAATTCATGAAGTGGCTTCCACATTATAAGAGACTACACTCAGCAACAAGTGTTCGTTTATTTGTCGTGATAGTGCATATAGATGGGCACAATATCGGAAACAGCAAAGCTGTCAGCGTGCATTTCTTTCGGTGCTGGATGTTTCTGTCTGTACTCTATGATTATTTTGGTTCTTCATCTTAATAAATAGAGGACTTTTTTCTCTACGTACTACAATGGCTGAATTTAGAATAAAGTACACAGAACAAAAAACACAGCGAAGAAACTAAGTGAGACTTGATATTTTCTGTCTGTTGCCTCTGTCAAAAGTGCTGCGCATTCATACAGTTTGGAACAATAGGCTCGCAAGTGCGCGTGTGCATTCTCAATCGGTGCCACTCTATTTGTACCGGTGGGATGCCCGTGTTCTGGTATTTTACATGTGAACAGAACAAAATACCGAACCATTTTTCTCATGTTTGGTCTCACCCTGAAAATCTTAGGGAAGAGAAAAATATCGTTAAAAATGGGTAGTGCGACCAGTAAGACCCGGCGTTAACAGCAGACCCACCCCTGTGGACACATTCGCATGCTTACTGGCATAGCGATCGCCTATCCGGAGGTCGCAACTTTCGCCCAGCGTGAATTGTAAGGGCTTTGTACAGTTAATTGTAAGAGCTCATGCAATGTGGTGTTATGCGACGCAACCGTTCGCAGTGATCAGATCACCCCGAAAAGTTCTCTGAAGAAGAGCTGAGTAGTATAATTTTCAGAATTAGTTCTGAACACAGATCTCAAGAAACCTTGAGGCCTCAGGCGGCAGCCGAAGGTGTTTCTTGTACCATAATTATGTCGCTGAATGCCGAATGGGAAACCACAACGATACTAGACAAACTAGAGTGCCGAAGGCAAACGCGGGGCCCCCCTGCTGCACATTAATTCCCCTGTAGTGAGTACACTGGGCTTGTGGGAATGGATCCTGCGGGTGCATTGGTCGAGTAGGAGCACTTGCAGTCTTGGCTCTGCACTTTGTAGCCTCTGTTCGTGCTGTTAAGAGGATAGCTAACAGCCGAAATACCTCTCAGAAAACAAGTGATTTTGTTAAAAGTATAAGCGAAAACTTCCTACTTGTTTTCCCATTGTATGCACAACAGGCGTAGCTACACAATGGTGTGCCCTGATCTATTCTAGCGTCTATACAAGCCGAGCTATTCACTGATGAATGAAAAATCTTTGGCACAAAAAGCTGAATGGAAAAGTTTAAAAGTCATTCGGATAACCCTATATCATTCTGCGTGTTTTACATTGGAAAGCCTATCTACCGAAACATAACAATAGAAAAAGTTATTTCTTTTCAACAAAAGGTCAAAAAACAGTTTTTGAAAATGGTTTTTTTCGTATAATCGACCACATACTTGGCGAATTTACGTTTTGTTTCGGTAGATAAGCTTTCCACGTATAAACACACTTTATGATACGTATTGTTTAGAAATATAAATTTTCGCTGAATTGATATTGATTTTCAAAGTCCAAAAGATGCCTGTTTAGAAACGGTGAAGTAAAGTGAGCAGAGTTTTCTTAGCCGGCCACTGACCGTGACAGGTCCGGCTGACCACAAGGCGCGTGACCGCTCTGCTAGTTTCCCTTCCGCATCGGGGCAATAAAAGCCGGCTGTGCAAACAAATCTCTTTTCAATCAGCGCAGCCTGATTTAGCAAAACATCTTTCCATGTTGCGTCTTTGGTATGATTGCCGCTAATACAGAACTGTCTGCTTCAAAAATAAGACTCTGTTCTATTGTTCCAGTTGTGTCATGCAAAAGGGTACTGTTAGAGAGTTACTTGAAATGATTCGCTGTGTGAACGCCATGGTTTCAAGTACAATGTTTTACTGTATACGTAGATACATACTTATCGATATACGGATAAACTGATAATCGATACAAGCAAGTTTATCCAGACAATAAATTTTAAACATTGAACAAAACTATCACCACAAAAAAGGATAATGGAACAACTGTAGTAAAGTTTCATACAAATTGCGCAAATCTGAACACAGACATCAAGAAAGCAACCAGAAAACACCTGAAAATTCTGCCGGTAAACGTACACAGTAATTAAAATGATCAATTAAAATCACACTTCAATACCACAAATTCCTGGGCCATACGCTGGGACATTTTTCTTGGTCACTTTGCGCGGTCTGCATTTTCGGGCTTTGCTTGTACTTTCGCTTTCTTTCATCAGCCGAAGACGTTCCTGACTTGCAATAAACTTTTTATCAGCTAATGATTTTCCATTGGCAGCTTTGGTTTCTTTTTCGATTTGGCGCTTGTCAAATTGCGTTCGGCGATGTTGGTCTTGTTTCTGTGCCCGGACCACTGCTTCCTGCGGCAGTTCTAACCCCATCAAACGAAACAGATCCCGAAGCGTTTTTTCGTGTCCATCATTGTAATAGCATGTAGCAAGATTTAGTGCAAACTGGACACTGGCCTTGCTGCTGAGACGGTCTTTACCATCTATGCCCCACAAAATGGAATTGAAAGCTTCGACTTGATCTGTATTGCTGTTGTGTTGCAGACTTCTGAGGAGTTCCTCTGACGTCAGCTCCTCAAATACGGGCCAAATGGCTTTCATGCAGGCTTCTGGAATAATTTTTTTGGGATCGTGGTAGTACTCCAGATTCGCCCTTTTTGCTTGCAAAAAGCGGCAGTATTTTGGATCACACCCCCTGCAAAAAATTATAGAAACGTACTTGCATAGCCGAATAAAAACATACCAATAACAGTTGTAAATAATGCCGTAACCCTTGGGCGGTCGCAACTTCTACAACCACTTCTCTTCCAGAATCGGAATAAGTATTGTCTGAAACGGCCGTCAGGCCAGTCAACACCAGGGCTTCCGTTTCAGGCCTACCTGATCCCGATTCCGGAAGAAAAAGGATCTACGTTACTTGCGACCGCCCAAGGGTTCCGACATAATTTCTTCGCATAAAAATTTCTTCTCTTCATTCTTTAATTTATTTGAAAATTGACTAAGGATTCAGAGACTTACTGATCATGTTGAGGACTGCTGTCCGTGGAGATTTTATGATAATAAGGTGCCTGAATCCATTTTTTTATCTGCTCAAGAGGTGTGGTCGACGTGATATTCCGAATCAGATTGCTGGCCACGAGTTTCCCTAGTTCTTTGGCGACGTCCACGGTCATCCGTCCGGGACCAGAAATCTTCTTTCCGTCCGACAGAGGTTGCTTCCCCCATTTCTTTTTGATGGTATCGATCCTCGGCGCAAACCTTTTCCCAAAATGACTGTGGTCGTTCAGTTTCCGGCAACGGTATATTTTCTTTATTTCGTTGTATCCTTTGGAATCCCCGTCAGCTAGCACGCGTATAATTCTGCAATTTTTTACCGTTATTTAAACTAGAAAATTGGAAGCGGAAATATTTTAAAACGCCTTTTTGGTAATATTGGCAATTTTCTGAGATATGACAAAATCGTAGTGTAGTGGCACCAAAACCGTCTGTCTATAGTCAACGTCACTGGTTCTTCCATAATGATTTTAGTATTTTACCAACGTATACAATAAACGAATTTATAAATTAATTAGATGTATCCAAATCATACCTGACATCGTCTTCCATCAACAACTGTTTCGCTATAGCGGCAAATCCAGCAGCTTCCATAGCGCCGGAAGACATTTTCCAGTTTTGTTGGCAGTCGTGGTAATTGTGTGGGCCTATGATTTTTTTGCTGCGTTGCAGTTCACAAATATAGCACAGTTTCGAATAAACGGCTGTTCCGATGACTTTCCGAGTTTCATTATGAATGGCAATTGTGCATCCAAAATTGGCATTATGTCCATAGCGCTTGGACCAAGTCCCGTCAATGGCCGCAGTGATCCTTTTCCCGTACCGTCTCACAATGGCCCGTACTGCTGTGCGCCGGCTACCTTCTCCAAGTTTTTGCATGGCCGCATGTGCCCGATCTCTAATACTTTGATATGCTGGGTAGCCGATTGTTCCGAATCCCATCCGCGCACATGCAAAGGTCACTGATTTCGCCGTATTTTCTGCCTTGAATAATACCATTCAAAATAACCGACACATTCACTTTGTGTGGCTTGAGATTGTTGTCATTGTCTCCTGGCAGTTTTTCTGGATAAACAACTCGGTCGGATGTAGAGACTGGAGTTGAATGATGGCCGCTTTTGCATTTCAGCAGATAGTGCTTAGCAAAGCCATCATGAGGCTTGCGGTAATCAGGAATCAAAAACAGCGGCTGCTGACAGAGACGAGCTTTGCTGTGGTTGAAGCGCTGCATTTCCTCCCCACAACAACAATGCCGCAGTATGGCACGAACATTTCCGAGATTCAAAATTATTCCATCACTATCAGGATCATTAACACACTTTTTGCTAATACGGGCTGATGCATCATTAGCAATGCCATGCGAAATTTTTGGGGATTTTTTAAATCCCTTATTACTGGATTTCGTTCTACCCATTTTTACGCAGATTTGATCTACTACTGACTGATATTGGGTAACAATTCTTCAGTAATCATCTCTGAAAGTGAGGTTTGATTCTGCAACTATGCCAGTTGTGTGAGGAATGTGCGGATTATTTGGTTTGATCAGGTCATAAAATAACCATTGTCTTTAGAGAAAGAGAACCGAGAGCATCTCCCGTTCACAGGTATGAACAACAGCACTGCCGCAAAATGCGCGGGCTGTGGTCAGCCGGTCTGGACGGTGCTGTCTGCGTTTACACGAAAAGTGGGTCTACTTTTTTACTGCACAGTTCACTTCATGTTTCCAAAGTGAACTTTTTGTTACTGCAGACAGGTAGAGCATAAAATTATCTATCGATGCATGTAAGATAAGAAGAAGTTATCAAAACACACTGTTCGTATATACCCGCTGTTAGCTTTCGTCTTAACCGTACACTGAACACACGTTTCTGTTAAACATTGTAGAGTACTCCGAGATTTCACAATCAAGTTTACTGAAGCAACGCAAATCGACGAGTTGTGATCGATTTATCCAAAATGGATCGAGAAAAGGCAAGTCGGGATGGAACGGTTCCCGTAATGCTGACGGCAGCTTCTACGCGTTTATTTATTTTAACCAAGTGTCTTATTTCACAGAGATCTGGATCTGCGACCGAAAAGCATATGGGCAAGAAATTAAAGCTATCCCCGAAGAAAATCAAGCTGTCCATCGGAGACAGTGTGATTGTGGCGGATAAGCAACGAATTGTTGCAGCTTCACCGTACTTTGCTGCCCTCCTCAGATTCTACCCTGATGACTTGGAAGCGGTGTCTCTGGACCCTCCCGGTAACGCGGATCCCGAGACTTTCTTGGCCATGCTGAATGCCATCTCCAATACTAGCCTGAACCTGAATATCACTGCGGAAAACCTGTGGGATTGTATTGTCCTATCGAAATACTTCCAAGTGGAACAGATCGAGCAGGAATGTTGGGAAGCCTTCCGGAAAATGTTACCGACGTTGGCGATGGATGAACTACTTCGCTTGTGGCGCAACGGACATGCTTGTGCTGTGGATAAAGTGACGACACTAGCGTTGGTGGGGATTTCACTTAAAATGGGAAATGCTAGCGAGTCCGCGGAGTTCTTGGATATGTCTGTGGATGAACTTGTCGCACTGATGTCAGATGATGGCTTTCTGCCGTTAATGGAGGAGAACGTTTGCAAGGTACTGTCGAAGTATAGATGATGCTTCTTCACTAACCAAGACGTGATTGTAATTGTATTCGACCTTTCTGCAAGATAAGCAGTATTTATGTATAAAAATGGCGTCGTCTGCTTTATTAGCCCATAAAATTGCTGTTCATATTCCATTTCGTTCGCAGTTTTTGAGTAAAACTAGTATCTAACGCTTATTTTTTATTCCATTAATTCATTTTCCGATTCTGTTTAATGTGGTTTTCCAGATAAGCAGTGACATAAGATTCCTGTGCTGCAATTTCGTAAAGGAAATGTATTCTGCAGGCTATTAAAGCGTGGTGCGAGCACCTTCCCGAAGACCGGAATACGAGTGATGTACTAGACCGAGTTTTGGCTGGAGTAGTTTGGGATGAGTCGACCAAACCTGTGATCCAGTCGATCTTTCCGCAGTGCCAAGAGCCGGATACAATGCTGAAGCGAACGGTCAAAAACGATGATTATAGAATTCCCGGTAAGGAAGAAATGGGCAACGTCACATATTCATGAATTTCCCAACGTTTATTGTTTCTCGGTATGTGCAGATGATAAATTGTTGAAAGAAGTTAAGGGCAGCGTCGGCATCATCATCGGACATCATCTGTATTTTCTTCGGAAGGGCGCTTATGATGGATATTATTACGATGCTCAATCCAAGTTCTTCCGTCGAGTTGATATGAATAATAGGGAGCTCGTGGATCAGCTAGATTTGCTTGACATCGAAGAAATGCAGTTAGATCCACAAGATGGTCCAAAAAGTGCCGAGTAAGCTGCGTTCCATGTGGTTATTTTGTAACTGTTCCCCGGTTAACTAAGCAAAAAGCTGAGAATAAAATATAAAGAAAGGTCAGATTTCTTGCTCTACTCATGCTTGTGTAGTAAACTTGTGACATATTATACCGAAGAAATAAGAATTCATCCAAATATGAAAAAATATCGTGTGCTCGGTGGGCAGTATTATACAAGATCCTTTATTTCCACTTTGGAACAATATTTTTCGTTTCGTAAAGCTTGCTCAATTGCAGATCCGGCTTGACAATCAGTTTATTCCTTGTCAGACTGGGAGGCGTTGACAAAATCGGTTGCTTTGCTTCCAACACGCAGTGCCTTCGGCATATGAATGAGTCCGACGCAGACAATGTTGCCAACATTATTTCACTATACGACATTGCGGCGGACAGATGGGAGGATCTCCCGTGCTTGCCACTGCCCCGGGCCGACTGTGCGATGATTCAGTGTGGCTCGTTTCTGTACGTAGCTGGAGGCAGTGAGCACAAGGCGCTGGATGGGGACGGCAAGAACGAGCACAAGTGCTTCCGTCTGGATTTGACCACGTTTGCGGCTCACCGGGAAGATCAGTGGGAACCGATCGCCGACCTTAACGCTCCAAGAATTTTTCACCAGGCTAAAATTCAGTATGGGCGTATCATCGTGTACGGAGGTAAAACGCGTACAAAGGTAGCTGACGAAAGGTACAAGCCGCTTGAATTCGAAGATGCACGCTGGTCTGAGGCGTATGACCCGACGCTGAACTGTTGGACAGCTTTAAAATCTGAGGCATAAAACGTGTAGAAATTTCTTTCAGGTTCCGGTTGCGAACTGTTTCGGCATATTTTTTGTTAACAACAAATGTTTAGATAAGACCGCAGATTTACTTGATTAATTGTTTCGCCTCATTTTGGTGATGTTTTTTTCGTTTTGTCGCTGTGGTGCTGGTCTTCTTTGTGGTAATTTCTCACGGTGTTTTTATTTTTGTGGAGTTTCCGTATACATGGGCGCTTATCTGTGTAACGTCAGTAAAGGTCACGTACCGGATTCAGTGCGGACAGTATACGGCGATTTTTTGACGTTGTAATAAAAAAGATGTTCCTGACTCCTTTCTGACAACACTAAGAACCAAATTCTCACTTCGTAGTACGCTACAATATGCATTAAACTGTTTAAAGTACCAAACGTTCGTTGTGATGCCCCTCGTAGTGTGCCGAGTGGCCACTAGTAACCGAACTTCCTTGTTTCGCTGTCACTGTCGTGCCGATTTATTGACAAAATACTGGAAATTGACAGTGGTTTAACCAAGACGAATGTTTAACTCACATTGTATAATTATGGTGTTGTTGTTGTTTTGCTTCTGGTCATGTTCAGCTGAAATGTCCTTGCCTGTGTCAGAATCTCTCTGGTTGGCATGAGACAATAAACCAACATTACTGTACAGTAGTTTGACCAAGGCTCAGACCTCCCGCGCCAAGACTAGGACTCTTTTCGGCTTTCATGTAGTAAGTAACACGACTAGGTGCAGCAGGGTTGGCTATAGCTAGCCTTTTGATAGTCTGGTCTCAGAGGCTATGAACATAACCACTGTTAATGTCTTTTGCAGTTTGCAAGAACAAATCGAATATGCATTTCACGATCCAGGTCATATGCTCCGGATCAAGCTGCACCCTAGCATATCAATAACCATTAGTTTATTGTAAAAAAGTAAGAAAACAGTCACAGAACAATTTGCAGTTCTCGATTAAAACGTGCACCTGGTCCATCGGAATCAAAAACGGTTTAGTTTCACCGTATATTGCAAAAGGTCACCAAAAATCGCAGATCTGTTTCTTCAGCGCAAGCCCTCCGAATCAGTCACAATCCGTCGGTTCTGACAAATAAAATGGCTTTGTATTTCAAAAGACTATCTTAATCTTTAGAGTTACAGAAGGCTGAATTGGATGATTCCATGGATCGATTCCCACAAAGGCACCGCGTTTCAGAAAGATGTAAGCACAATGCAAAGCCTAAGAAAAAGGCAGAAACTTCAGTGAATTAGCCAGATACCAGGAGTAAAATAATGATCCAGACAAAGGTCAATTAATTGACATATTAAAACGGAACGGCAGTTACGACTAGCTGATATCGCTAATATAGAGTCTATATTATAGACAGATATCAGCATGAAACTATCGCTTCCGCCGAAAATCGGTTGTGGACGTGTCGGTCTTCCATGAGGTCTTTAGATGGCCCACTTTTTCCGTCCTTTAACTTTTTCGAATTCAGCGTTTGGTCGTTTTGGTACAGATGACATTCCTTGATGCGAACAGTCCGTTTTGTACATGGGGAAAAGCGCGTCGATACTAGAGTGGCGAAGTAGACCAGCAGGGGGCCCCCAAGCCGCTCCAAGTCGATGCACAAGGGAATTGGGGTAGTAGCAGATTTTTTGCTCGTAAATTGTGTGAGTTTGTAAAACACGCACTGTTAAAGAAAAGGGTTCTGCGTTATAAATCAAATAGTTTTCTCCTGCGAACTAAGACTTGTGATCGATTAATCCGATATGGAACGGAGAAAAGCAAATCCTGACGGAACTGTTCTCGTAAGGCTGACAAGCGACAACGTGATCTTGCAACTTCTGGGCCTATATATAAATGTATTTTCTGTTCCACAGGAATTGCGAGCTAGATCAGCGACCGGAGAGCATATGGGCAAGAAATCAAAGTCTTCTCCGAAGAAAATTAAGCTGTCAGTCGGCGATACAGTGATTGTGGCAGATAAGCAGAGGCTCATCGAAACCTCCCCGTACTTTGCTTCCCTCCTTAGATTCCACGCCGGTGACGACTTGGAAGCAGTGTCCCTGATCCCTCCCGAAAATGTTGATCTGGAGTCCTTTTTGGCCATGCTGAATAACCTGTCCAGTTCCAACTTGAAGCTGAACATCAATCCTGAAAACTTGTGGGATTATTTTGTCTTGTCTAAATACTTCCAAGTGGAGGATATGGAGAATAAGTGTTGCAAAGCCTTCCGGAAACTGTTGCCGACGTTAGCAATGGATGAACTGCTTCGTTTCTGGCGCAACGGACATGCCTGCGCTATCGACAAGGTCACGACACACGCTTTGGTGGGGATTTCGCTTCAGATGGATAAGGCAGGCGAGTCCACCGAGTTCTTGGATTTTTCCGCTGATGAATTGGTCGCAATGATGTCCGATGAAGGCTTCCTGCCGTTGTCTGAAGAAAAAGTTTGCGAGGTGATTAGACCGATCGTTTCTACCCTAACCACACTAATGCCGGCTAAAGCCGCGTAGCTGTTTTGCAGCTTCGATACTTTTGGTCGACAACTGCATTTCACAGGCTATCAGAGCGTGGTGCGAGCACGATCCCGAGTACCGGAAGAAGAATGAAGTCCTAGAGCGAGTTTTTGCTGAAGTAGTGTGGGATGAGTCAACCAAACCTTTAATCCAGTCGATACTCCCTCAGTGCCAACAGCCGAACAAAATGCCGAAGAGAGCGGTCAACAGCGATGACCATAAAGTTCCGGGTAAGAAACCAAAGAGGAGTTATGCACTTGTCCGACGTTTATTGCTTTTCTATCATGTCCAGATGATGGACTGCTGAAAAAAGTTAACGCAAGCGCCGGCGTCATCATCGGAGATTTTCTTTATTTTCTGC
>JAQGAU010002103.1:0-16632 GCA_034698045.1 Paramacrobiotus richtersi
TGTGACTGTTTCGTTTTATAATGCTTGGTTGACGTGCATTTCGTATTTTAACCGTTTGGCCGTTCGAACTGACTGGTAGACCTCTATGTTTTAACCACTGGTATTCACTAAGAACATTTTTCTTTGCTGAAAAAAGGCGCACAGTTTAAGTGTGTAATCTGCGATGTGCCACTACATAGACACTACATTTTTGTCCTGCCCTTTTTTTATTAATCTGCAAATATTCACCAGTCTGTGTGCTTGACAGGACTCCCTGCAAACCGTTATAGAATAATTGCGCTCATTGATGCAGTTTTAAATTTGTAAATTATCTTCGCTCCACATTCTATTCGCTTTTGCGTCTTTCTCCATGCCGAATCTTCAGTTGGTGGCGCCTGGTGCGTTCGGTTTACTTTCCACTGCTAATACCTTACTGTTTGGTTTTAGCTTATATTTTTGCTCTAAATTAGTTTATATTCTTGCTTTAAATTTTTCTTTTTTCTAAGTTCGTTTTGTTGGCTTACATTCCTAGTTTACGCTCTTGGTTTACATCCTTGGGTTACGTTCTTGGTTTCTCTTTTTTTCTCTTAGTTACTCTTGGTTTCTCTTGGTTTCCTCTTGGTTTCTCTTAGTTTCTCTTGGTTTCTCTCAGTTTCTCTTGGTTTCTTCTTGGTTTATCTTAGTTTCTCTTTGTTATCTTAGTTTCTTTTAGCTTCTGTTGGTTCCTCTTTATTTCTCTTGGTTTCCTCTTGGTTTCTCTTTGTTATATTAGTTTCTCTTAGCTGCTCTTGGGTTTTCTTGGTTTCTGTTAAGTTCATTTTTTGTTTCTGACGCCCTTTTCTTGGTTCACGTTCTTGGTTTAAATTCTTGTTTCTTTTTAATTCATGTTTTTGTTGTTCCGAATTTACGTTTTGTATTTGCGTTTCTCAGTTCGTAGTGTTAGTTTAGCTTTTTGTTGGTGTTTTCTTGATTCCAGTGTATGTAAGAAGTTGAATACCATGCTTGCTAATTTCGAAATTTAATTTCTACGAGGTGGTAGCTCAAAAGAAATGTTCGCTTCGGCGAAATGTTCGAGAACGAGTTGTCAACGTCGACCAAACGTTAAGTTCGACGAATTGTTTGCCGGCCAGTTGTTATTCTCGACCAAACGGGGCTCGACGACTTTACCTGCGACCACCAGTCGGTCTACCAAAGGTCGGGAAACCAAACGTCGGGGTTCCCTGCTTGCCCTGTCGTTAGCGCATCGCATTATGTGGCAGCTCTGGCTGGTGTGACATGCCTGTTTGTCATTTTACAGGATCGTGTGATTCGAATGACACAGGAGGACATTCGCCGGCGCATTTCGCACAGGGAGGTGCTGTGGAAGCAGTGCAGTCTGCCGGTCCAGTGTGATATGGTGCAGGCCCTACAGGGTGGCAGTGCTGCCAGTGCCGGGTGGGAGTGGACGCTGCACGACGTTACCCAGTATCTCTTGGCGGAAATTTTCACCTTTTTAGACACCATGGGGAAGACCCGACTGCGACAAGTGTGTCGGGCATTCGACGCGCTGATTAGCCAGGTGTTGTCCGGTGAAATTTGGGTCAACTGTCATCATTACTGTGACCTGTGCGGTAACGGCTGTGTCTATCTCGAACCCCACCTGCTGACCGCCTCGATCCTCAAGTGTGCATCTGATAATACCCGCCGCATCATCATTACCAAGGGCGGAAAATATTCGTTAACGGACCTTCTGACCTTCCTGGGAGTTTGTGGTCAACTAGGTCTGTGCGGTCTCCGTCAGCCGGTGGAGGTGGTGGCTTATCGGTGTGAAATGATCGGCAAGGAGGACTACGGCTTTTGGGACCGTGCCGAGTATTTTGCGGAGTGCATAGCGAGCGAGTACTGCAGTGGCCTGCTTTTACTGCAGTGCACTCTGCCCCGATTTCCCTCGAAAGTTACTGTCAGTGGCCTGTTGCCGATGGGTTGGAACAAGGTGGATCTGTGCCGACTGGTGGAGCAACATCTACCGGCCGTCAGTGTGCAGTGAATAGCCGAGTGGGTCGCACAAGCGGTGTATTTGAAGTCGTCCGATCGCCGTAGTATTGTCGAGGTAATTCATTCGTGCGCTATTGTTAAAGCTGCACACACTGATTCAGGGCTTATTGTTACAGGAGCTGCGGGAGTTTGTCAGTCCGGATCCGCGAGCGACAAACCTCTTCCGGGATCACAAATGGACAGTCGACAATTTGGCCGGTCTGGATGTGGCCAAGCTGTCCCGCGTCGCCTTGTATATGCACGGCCTGTGTGTTCCCTCCCTCAACCTGTTTGAGGAACTACCATTTGCGGACGACTATTAGTCGATTCCCTTGGATATTTCATCTTTCAGCTCCTTCCTGATTCCTGGTTGATTACAAATGTTTCGCTTTGAGAACACTGCGCCAGCACCTTCCAGTCTTGGACCAATGTGTATTCTACCGTTTCCTTACAGTTCTGTCTGTGTGCTATTCTTACTCGCGAGAGTGCTCTTCTGGTTCAATTCTTTCAGTTTGGTTTGCTACATCCTTTGATCTGGTCAGAGTTATATAACGGCTTACATAAATCAGTTATCGATAAGTTTGTAATTACCCAAATGATGGCCTTGTACAACGAATCATCAAAATAAAACACTCAATGCCGCCATAGTGTTAGAACATTTTAGTACAGCAGTTATCTTTGCAGAATTCGTAATCACACGCAGTTTTTCCTCTCCCACGAATTCTTACAAATACTACCAATCAACATATGTAAAACACAAATTCTTCAAATATTTTGTATAAATACTACAATTCTTGCATATTGCAGTGTACTCGAAAATTCGAAAAGAAAACCGTTAGCGGGTTTAGTTCAAAATAACCCTCATGTACACTTGAGTTTTCCATACAGTTCTCACTGTCAGAGCAGTCGTTTCATCAGAAGATTTTGGTGCAAGTTACACCGGTTCGTAACTTATATCCATGCTTCCGGTACAACGTTATTCTGTGAACTGAATAACACTACTTATGTATTCCTAATTCACATGATCGGAGTAAGATACAGAAGTAGCCGTAAGTAGCGGGTACCAATAGTTAGTAGCTGTTGTAGTAAAAACCCTGTAGCTTTTGAAGTGCCTGGGAGAGCTAGCATGTTTGAAGGCTTCACAGACTACATAACCATATTATTTTGTGCTGCAGCAACGGTGACAACACCAAAAGCTTCGCCAACGCGCCCGCCGATGGTTAGAGCGGTGAAAATGTAATGTTGGATTACCCGCAGGGAGTAGCAAAGCCAAGCCAGATCTCTCAAGGGAGCCGCGACGCATTTTGGAAAGGGTTACCAGGGGCCTCTTTAAGCAACTCCTTGACCAAAACTGCGTATGTCGCGAAGAATCCAACCAGCTATCAACAGTCCTCAGCATTACGAAACGATATATACAAGGCCAGCAAAATCATATGGTACATACCCCAGCAACAAATCCCCTGTCAATATTAAAGAACTTTCCGATCGTCAAACGCACTGCCGTTTGTCGCAGTGACCGCAAGGAGTTCTTAAAGCTTTCTCTTGTCAGTATCTCCCTTTCCGACTCCTCTTCAGAGAACGGTATGTCCAGATGAAGCAGGAAGCTATCGATCATTTGCTCCATCTGTAAAAGCTTTTCCGTTATTGTGAAAAGGAAAATGTTGATTAGTGCTTCGTCCGTTCATCGTTAAAGATGAAACAGTATCAATCATACCGTAAACTTTTTCAAGCCTGATTGTTTATGAGTCAGTCACCAGCTCAGTTAGTAAGGACCCGCTTAACTCTCAAGCCACAATGCTGGTCGACGTTGTTGTTATGACTTTAACCATTCTTTCACTGTTTATATTGGAGCTTCTGTATTTTACCTGGTCTTGCAACTTGATGATGAAAATGATTGGAATAAGTATGGCCACCGCGTTCCAGATGACCATTGTCAACTGAATCAACGAAACATACAGACTGGCACTGTTCGCATCTGGCTTTCTCAGGCACTGCACCCATCCCAGAATGGTTAGACAGTGTGCCGCGATATGTAAAAATAAGATGCTGGAGAAATTGTCTTCCAGCCTCTGGACATAGATTCGGAGACCCACAAGTCCTATCTGTGCTTGTTCCAGATCAAACTTTACAGATTCGGTTATCTTCTTCTTTGCCAATGTTTTTATCATAGGAAAGGCGCTGTAGATTCGCATAACCATCACCACGATAACAAAATCCGCCAATAAGTGAGGAAGCACAATTATTGGGTAGGACACACACTGCCACGCCCAGAACGGCAGACTGAATGCCTTCATCGGATCAAAGTAACTATACTCGGTCACCCATGAAAAATAGTTGTCCAGTAGATAAAACTCCCATCCTATCAGCACATTGCTGCCGAAATGCAGAAGCATCTGGAGAAACATCAACATGATTTCCAGCTTCAACATCCTGCGTTTAATCCTCACGGGAGATGCCGAATCATGCAGAGTGTCGACTGCTGTGCACAACGCGTGGAATGCCTTCTGTTTGGAAGTGAATACAATGAGGATCAGCAGCGAACACTGATTCTTGATTACAAACCGACAGTATGCCAAGAATGTTAAGATTCCCATTGTGACTGTGCTGTATATGAGTACCAGTGCAGTCATGATGGCACAGAACGATACCACAGTCCAGTAGACAACTTTGGCGGCTTTCACGAGTAAACAACTGGTTCCTGCATTTCTACGACAGACATCCGCCCAGGATTCTTTCAGTCTGTCGGACTTCTCGGGGCATTGGCCTGGGATGATAAGAAAGGTACCCAACACAGAATAACTCGGTCCATGAAACTGGGTGCCCATCTTGTCAACGTTGATTCCTATGTTTGTTCTAGTAAGATAGGTTAGGCGGTTATGCTCAACGCCAAAATGATACGGGTAGATGAAGCTGTCGCAGCATGCGCATGACAAGAGTTATTTTGCATCTAGACGAACTTTTGTTTGTTTATTTTATGCGCTATCAAACAAGTGAGGACTTTGTTTGAGTGCTCCACACGAGGAAAGCGTTTTTAATCTACCGGCAGTGATGGAAAACAGTTAGTCAGTTCTTGATAGGCAACCGGGGATGGAAAGCTTTCGAGTAAATGGCTTCCTCAGCAATATGACTTAATGCTCCCTGGAGACCGAACGCGGAACATGGAACATATGTAATGCAACGTCCAATGCGCGGAATCTTGTGAAAGCTGATACTGAATCGCTGAATAACTGATGACAAGATATGCGCTGGCAGATTGCTAACTGCTGCAATATTAAAACAACATACAGACTGTATAGTAGTCAGTGCTTGCATTCCCAACGAAATTCATTATCGATTCACTTGCAGTCTGCACATGACTGCGTTTTAGGAACAGAATCTTCAACAATGCAACGGAGTTCAACTAACGCAATAAGAGCAAAGAGCAAGCATAATTTATACATCTGGAACCGGTAACGTCTCACGGCCGAAACCTTTCAGCTATGCAACATTCTGCGAGTCGCGAATCTATCTAAGTACGTTCTCGCGTCAGGTGTCAGATAGGCGATAGGCGATCTCTCGAATCGCTTATCTGAATTAAGTACTTATCACCAAATAGGCAAATACCAATGCAAATGATTTCGTGTTTTAACACAGAAGTTTGAACATAAATAACATATATGTCTGACCCAAACAAACATATTATTTTACCTTTCGATGTTAGGTTCTTTCTGCGAAAGAACGAACGGTTGGTCTCTATACGCTAATTTGCTTCTAATCGTCTAAGTGCAAGATATGCCCCTTTTTCCTGTTTCCCAGTTCCATCACAGTTACCACAAAAGTTAGACTACTCACTTTTCTCGCGGGCGTCATTGTTTTCATGTATTTGCCTTCTAAAGGCCAGTATGCATTCGTACACCTCACATACAGTAGCAGCATGCGTGTAGGTTGACGGCTTACGCTGCTACCACAAAGCTAGCCATCTCGCTAACAAAATAACCAATCCCGTCACTCGCCTACTCACATGTGACCTTTCCCAGAGGGTGTAAGGACCCCCTGGTAAAAGGTACCATTTTGTACGCTCATAGCTACAATTAGCTGATTAATTCGAGGGAGATTCACACTTGTAAGTTAGGAATGGCCCATTTTTTCACCGAATTCGTTTCCGGTGAATTACAAGCACAAGAGAAGCTATTTCCCGCTTTGCACCAGCAGTGTTACAGGAACATTGTTTGTCGCATTACCCATGCAGCGCGCTATTCATTCACTGTCGCATGCATGAGAAGAATGTGGCCGTATATCTACGCTTTTCCCACGGGATTAGGACTGTGCATATGATATGATATAGGGCAAAGCGCAGATTGACGTAAAGGTTACATCGTCAGCCGATCGCAGTTTCTGATCACACTCTGATCTTTTGTATTTGCTCTCAAGGCTGTACACAAACGTCATAAGCTGTTATGCGATACCACACCACTTGTTCTTCATATCTCTAGCGTCAAATATACGCCGTTGCACATTAAAGACGCCAGCAGCATTAGGACACTACCGGTACAAAGCGAAACAATTTGGAATCACGTAAGAAAGCTTATGGTAATAGAATTGCTGGGACAATGTATCTTAACAATGGCCAGAACTTTAGCGGCAACCTTTCGAACACCTCCACACCATTCATCCCAAATCTGGATTTGGATGAACTAATCGCTTGGATCTCAGTTTACTTATCCCTTTGTTTCAGCGGAACCTGTAGCAACCTTCTAGTAATCAGTTTGATCCTTTGTCATCGGAAACTCCGCACTTCCTGTGGATTACTAATCGCGCATTCACTTATAACCCACACTGTACTATGTGCGATTAGCTTCCCAACCTCAACGTTCCTTGTGTATGAAAAGCGGTTCGCCAATCGCAGCATCAACCCAAAATACTGCAATCTTCTAATGTGGATACAGCTGACGTGCCGCTACACGAGCAACTGGATCGAAATGTATATCCCGGCAAACCGGGTCGTGGCGTTATGTCTACCTTACAAATACCGAAAGTTTGCCAACCTGAGAACGGAGAACTGTATCGTGGCGGGACTGTGGATTGGTGGGGGGATACTCGCCTGTTTCGGCTGTTTTAACATAGGACTGATGTATGTGCAGATCCCGACGGGCACGTGTAGTCCTCTACCGAAGAATGTGTTTGGCGTGGTGACATCGGTGATTGGACATTACCTGCCCTTTTCGTTGGTGGCGATGGGTTACATCCTGGTTTACTTGAAAATATTCGCCAACAAAAAGAGAAGAAAGGTAGAAGTCGGTTTTGGATCGGGGAATTTGAACAGGGGAACGGTGAATCGGCGCTTGGCTAACGCGAACATGACCTGCGTTTCGTGTTTCCTGAACGCTTCGTGCTACTTGATTTTGCCGTTAACTGCAACCGCGGCACCGTGGTTGTTTACGCAGAAACCGGCGGTGACCATGTGGCTGTCATCATTGCAAACATTTGGATATACAATCGAGCCCGTAAGAGACCGTGGCGTTCATACATCGATTACATGCGCATATTGCGAACTAATGTGTCGTTATTTTGTAGTTCATATTCTTCGCGATGAACAAAGATTACCGAAAGCAGTTCTTCTGGTTGACGAGCAAAGTAACAACTTGTACAACCATACCAGCGCCAAACTTTTCACGAAGTCAGCCAAATGTTCCCAAGTCTACGGATCCAGCACCACTAATCATGGGACAAAATTGTTAACCGCAACATTTGCCGCAACTGCGACATAATATCACTGACATGTAGTGCCGTAAACACTATTGGTGTAATGTTTAAAAATAGTTTTATGCTAGCTGACTTTTTCTTCGTTTTCCATTCTTCATGGACAGCAGTTAGTGGAACACCATGCAAACCTACCGTCGACTTAATTATAAGCACCAAACGCACTATAAGATCAGCACGAGCTTTTCCTCTTTGGTTGAAGAATACCGGTCTGGACAAAGCCAAACACCATCTAGTCCTCGGTTCCACAGCGACATCAAAATCATCTCAGCGCTGTTTAGAAGGGACTGGTATTTCGAACTTGAGTAGTATACAACAAAGGTCTTCCGAGATTCTTCCAAGCCCCAGGGGTGCACATATCTCCGTAGGTGGAAAGTGTTGGCTGGCTCTCGCACATAGCGGTGACGACGTAAAACGTATTCCAAAAATTAATTCTTGATGTGCGTTACCCGCACGATACGCATCACCTTGCCCTTAGCTATTGAAACCAAATCCCAAATGGGAAGGATTTCCGCGAAGTTATTTGGTAGAGAACATACCGCTGCATACGTGGTAACTGAGCCCACCTGGCGTATTACGGGCGGTATCCGTGCTGCAGCTTTTCTAGTTACACAAAAGAGCAGAAAGCATAATGCTCAGGACTACGAATAACTACGAATGCAACGAAGGCAGAAACTGTCGAGAAGAAACCGACATAGAGGTGCACCGAAAACCAGTTCATAACAGGAGAAAGGAGAGCAAAAAACGACAACCATGCAAGTTCTTTTTACGGGATACTTGTTAGCTACGCCCGAGCCCGTTCGCATGCAAGCTAAAGTCTGCCATAGCAGTCTATGCTATTAATGAAGAATGACGCGTCATGGAAACGGCTAATTTTGCAAATGTATGATAGTACGTACCTAACATCATAATAGCAAGTAGTAAGTGCCATGAAGATTTAACACCGTAAACGCCGCAGGTGCTGACGGTAAAGGTCATTCGTACGATGACACCAGAAACATGTGAATGCGTAGATTCCTGCGCTCTGCATCCATTACTGCATTGCAATGAATTTACTATTTTCTACTGTAGGTGATTTCCTACTGTTATGCGGTAACTATCATTGGTCCAACAACGCTAGACATATGCTTATCGCTTGTTTATTTCAGAATGTGTTTAACCTGCACAGATAGCGGTACTAATAGGGATGCGCCGGTACAGATGAATAGCTGTATATAGTGCCAAAAGAAACTACATTTTGGAAAACAAAACAATTACGCTCAAACTGAAATTTGTAATTTCATTCTTAAGCGCATAGGAAAACAAAAGCGACGGACTTCGGCATAATCCGCGGAACCATCCATGCGTCATGGCCGTACCAGGGACCGTCCTTGGAAGGGTTCAGTGTCTCATTATGGATTTGCACTCGAAACAGGACATTCTAGCGAAGACCGTTTGGTCAACTGCTTTGTATCGGAGCCACAGACTTTGCGGAGAATTTGAAGTTAATACGGCTGTGCGGGTGTGGATTCTTCTAACCATCCGAAACAGCTGCACTCGGTAATCACTGTTCATTACAAAGATGATGACCTGGAAAATAGCATACAGGTCGATCACTGTTTACAGTGACATCACTGCGGAAAGAGCAGATAAGTCGTCTTACCGGCTCAATTGCATATCCAAACGGCTGCAACGGTGCTAGCCAAAGTGCGACCATTGGCCTCTTCATAAATAACCAAGGAGCTACAGTGACGGTTATTGGTAGAACTAAGTAACACGCAGCATTCAACAAACAAGAAACACAGACCATATTCGCCGTGGTCAAGCGGCGACTTCTCCCTCTCTTATTCAGTTTCTCCGATGCGTCGCTGATTTCTGTTCCTCTTTTTCTTTTGTTCACTAGCAACTTTATATAGATAAAAACGTACCCCACGAAAACCAGAGTAAAAGGAAGGTAGCAACCGACAACAAAAGTTACCAAACCAAGCGCATTCTTTTCCACAATACTGCACGCTCCCGTTGCAGCCGGTAAGTACGCCACTCCCACGTTAAAACATCCCAAAGATGCCCATGTTCCGGCGCAAATCCAAATTCCCGCCACGATACGATTTTGTAACCTTGAACCCCCAAAACTGCTTTACTTGTGAGGGAAACACAGTGCCACGACTCGGTTTGCTGCACTGTAGACTTCGATCCAACCGCCCGTGTAACGGGAAGTTATCTGAATCCACATGATCAGCTTGCAGAATTCCGGATTAATACTTCGCTGTGCGAACTGTTTTCCGTATACAAGGAATGCAGCGGTTGGGAAACTCACGGTAGACAGTACAGTGTGGGTTATTAGCGAATGGGCTATCAGCAGACCACAAGCGGTGCGGAGTCTCCGACGATACAGGATTAGAACGATGACAAACAGATTGCTCACACTTCCACTAAAACTTAAGGACAGGTAAACTGAGAGCCAAGCGGTTAATTCGGCTGTCGGTAGACTGGGAAAATTGGTTGTTGAGTTGGTTGGGAAATTCCCATGTAAAGTAAGATTGTTGCTCAGATTCATTTCTGCAGGCTGCAAGTTTATAAAGCAGTGGAAGTCCTGTCGGTTTCGGTTACGCATGTAGTTCTTGCGATGTTTAATGTTAGCGATGCAAAATGCACCAGCCGTCTCGACCATAGCGCATGTTCACTGAAAGGATTTTTGACGTTGGCATAAGACCTTTCCAATGGGTCATAAAGACCTACTTCCGCTAGATAGTTCTGCTCAGCTGGTGGGAAAAGTGGCCCAATTTGGACTCGTGCGCTTGCTTTTGTCCTGGTTAGAACACTCAGAGATGACATTCATTCTTTTCATGATGATAATTATGGTACATTTCTTTGTATTCATGTAATGGATGCTAATGGGAGAAAGGGACTCTTTGAACCTAGAAGGCCAGCATCTAGTCATGTTAGTCGTCATTCAATTTTGTCGGGTCGGGTAGCCTGTCAAAGTGGTCGTTTAATGCAACGCCTACGAAGACATGAAAATGGTGTTTGAGTTCGGTCTTCTGCACCGGGACATCCGGCTGTCTATCAGAACTGACGATTGTTAGAAACCAAGCGCCAAGATAATGGTCAAAATGCCCACTGGCCGTGTACTCCAACGCGGTTCGTTATTGAGCAGGAAAGCTTCGTTTCTGTTATTATTTTGCATGAAAGAATGTACCGTTAAATTTATTTTATGCAGAAATAAAATCTGTTATGGACTTTAAACTCAAATTTATTTAGTATTTATATTTTTTTGTGATCACTGTTGTTATCCTACACGGAAAAATTTAACTCTCCTCTTAAAAACGTGGACATAGATAAAGAATTAATCGAAAGGAAGATAACAGCTACCACGGATAATGATAATATGCATATCGGCTGCTTGCTTGCTGGTACCACCACTATAGCAAATCAAATCGTAAAGACTGTGGTACAGACCGAATTACAATACCATTTACATAACGGTGATTACATTTGGATACGCAGTCAGATGGTAATAAACATGCATTCGACTGTGTGGACCTGTTGTGTGAATGTTTATTCAAACACGAATACACTGTACAGACAACTAATTAGCCTTATGAGGAATCAAACAACGACAAGGCGACGTCCCTTTGTTTCCACGTTTGAATTCTCACAGGCTTGAAACCCTTTCGCAGAAATGGAAGACAATTTACTAGAAATTGCGGGAATGGCTTGGACGAAAATTCGAAATACAGTAAGTCAAGACGCATTTGCGAGCTTTGCGGAATACCTCAGACGCGCCAAGCTACGATGGACCGCTGTTAAGATCTCCATCAAAATTGCGGTAATTGGCGCCAATGGGGTGGGAAAATCAACATTTATCAGCGCACTGTTTGGACTATCAAAGGAAGGCTTAGAACCCAACAGATTTCAACCCGCAAAAAGCCGTAATGGAACTGAAATATACAAGCTCGATACTGGAATGGTAACGTGTTCTGAGCTACCGAGAATTCATCGGCCTGACGTTGCAAAAAAAGAACTCTGTAAGCTAGTCGATTTCGATCAGTATGACATCTTTATCATCTTGTCAAACAGTTCATTTAACGACAGCGATTTATGGTTTGGAGAAGAAGCGAAAAGGAAACAAAAAACTGTTTTCTACGTGCTATCCAAAGCGATCCTCAACTTTGAGGGTAAGCCCTGCCCGCATCCAGAGCACTGGAGTGAGGAAATTCTGGCAGAGATTCATTCGCAATATGCTCCGCGCATACAGGACTTAAATCACTGCATGTTTTTGATTGATTCACACTACAGGGATTTGCTAGATTTCCCCCGGTTGGACGAGTCGCTGGCTGCAAAACTGATCGACATTGAACGAAAGGCTTTTGTTGATGTGACTGGACAACAGTTGGAAAGAATCAAAGAAGACAAAGTTCAAGAAGTGCGGCAAAAACTGTATCGCGATTTCGGTCGTTTAAAACCGGTTGTTCGCGGTATCGTGCCGAATCCACGGACATACTACACTGCCACGAACGCCCTGGAAGATTTAGAGCTAACACCCGAGCTTCTGTCAGATTTATGTCACGTGTGCGGGGCACAGCTAGATCAGTTGATCGGGATTGTGAACCAGTCTGTTCCGAATCTAATTAACGTTGTGGATAGAGAACTTCACCCAAATGCGCTAGAGCAGCTGTTTGAACGTTTGCAGAAGGACTGTGATATGCAACAAAGGCGACAAACCCTGGAGCGAGGAACATGGATCGCAGATTTCTTTTTCCCGCAAGGCGACTCCAAAGAGGATGCTTCAAGAATCACATCGCAGATCTTGTCGGAAGCTCTAGATGCAGCCTTAAAGCACTGCGTCAGCGCTTTAGCGGGTTCACTGGATCCACACTACACACCACTGAGTGAACAGAGCAAACCGGCGGTACAGGAACTCCCGGGCGCATGTCACCGGAAATGATACAAGGCAACGCTCCCGAGATTCACACCGGAAGAAGAACCGACATCTGGAGCTTAGGGTGTGTCGTTATTGAAGTATTGATAACCGGGTTGTTGCAGTTCGTTGGAGACGATAGCAGTCAAGTAACCGGACGCGAAGTTGGTTGTAATTTATTGTGGATGATGGTGCACATCGTGTATACCAAAGCACATTCCAAAATAGCTGGATGTTTTCGAAAGAAATGCTTCCACAAAGTTCCACCACAATCAGATTGATCGACTAGCAGCTAAGGAACTGCTAGAGATCCCGGGCATAATGATGCCGAATGTACCACAGTGGCCGGATTTGCAATCATCGAAGCCCTGATAGGTTGCGCATGAAACTGGCAACTCAAGCGGTCAGCGACTTCTTTGAGTTTCAGACCTACAAGTACTGCGACAAACCGTCGTGATTTGTGCGAACTGTGTTTCAGCACAAATGAAGTATGATTTCGGTTTTGTATGTTTCGTTTGAGGCATACGCTGTAAGTTACTGTGTACGGCATACATACAGTGTTTTTACGCTACAGGTAAAAATACTTCAGTTGATGCACGTACTTTCGACTTACCTCTCTGTCTTATAATTATCAAGGAAACGCCCTAATTCGTCCCAGCCGTTTGGTACCAAGAACTGGGACCAGCGACAATTTGTCCCATGGAAATTTCGGACCGCGGAAGAATTAGTGGTTTCGCCAATAGTTATGACAATACGCAGAACTTTCGCGTAATTCGATTAACAGAAATGTGAAACTGGAAAGCAAGAAATGGAGCAAAACCAGAGCAAAAGTGAATGTTACCGGAAAGACCAAAATGGCTTTCTTTGTTTGTGGTAGTCAAAGGCAAACGAATGTGAACAGGCATTAGTTAAATAGCGCCGATGGCTGACAGTTGCAGTCAAATAATATTCCAGTTAATTAGCGTCAGTTAGGCTGAGCGTTGCAAGTCCATGCAGCAGAGCGGGATCCTGTTACAATAATAGCTCACATTAAACTAGCGATTTTGAGTCGATAAACATTTCCTGTCGACCACTGCATGCAGTTTGTGACCCGATGTTTGCTTCTCAATAAAGAAGCAATTTGAGTCGAACGAGATCGAACAAGCAAGGTCGAACTTGGAGTACGCTGAGTGGGCCAGCCACTGCCGACAGCTCTTCAGTAATTACGTTTTTAGTTACTCATGCAAGATTGCATGATTACTAATGGCACAAGGGTCACCATTGGAAACATCGGCTTGAAGTGAAATAAGCACAGTATATGTCGTTTCTCAAGGATCAAAACCTCCAGCAAATGTAACAGTCGCGTATTTTGTCCTTCTGTGTCGTATGTCTTGCTGACAGTGCGTAACTTATGGGACAGTACATTGTTAAATAAGCAGCAATATGGCACTGAGCACATCAGGAAATGCCACAGTTGTGCGCGCGTTGAACAACACACCTCAGTTTCTCCCAGCTGTAGCAGTCACAGCTTGGGCGTCTACATATCTGGCGCTATGCTATGCGGGCGGGATCGGTAACCTCCTTCTAGCAACGCTGATTTTCTCTATCCGGAAATTAAGCACTGGTTGTGGTCTTTTAATCGGACACTGCTTGCTCGCCCACGCGGCTCTTAGCATGATATCCAATCCGGTTTTTGCTATATTTGTGAACGAAAAGCATGTCGTCCACTGGGACCATTTCACTTTAGCGGACTGTAACTATATTATGTGGTTCCAAATGACCTTTAAATACGCTGCCAAGTGTATCGAAGCCTACATCGCCATAAACCGTGTGGTTGCGCTGTTTTTTCCCCACAGATACCGTGCATTCTCCAAAACCAAGCAAGAAAGCTTTGTACTAGCTGTTTCCTGGATTGCTGCCGGAGCTCTCGCTTGCCTTGGATGTTTTGGTTTGGGTGTCAAGTACGTCATGCTACCTTCGGGGATTTGCAGTATTGTGGATCACAATGGATTCGGTGTTGCAACTTTTGTGCTTGGATACTACGCCCCGGTGGCTTTAGCTGGTGCCTGTTACGCGATGCTCTATCTGAGAGTTTTTACTTACAAAAGGAGGAATTCTATTGCTGCAGAAAGCATTCCGAATCCCGATGCGCAAAGGAACCGACTGACCAAAGCAAACATGATGTTCGTCTCATTCTGTTGGAACGTGGTTTCTTATCTAACCTTCCCTCTCGCCTTGTGTGTTTCTCCAAGGATATTTGTTGAGCAGCCGATTACAATTTTTTGGCTGTTAACTCTTCAGATTGTTGGATATGTTACGAATCCAGTAAGCGTTGACATCTCTGCTTATAGGCATCGAACATACCAACATTTCCCGCTGCTTTGTGATTGCAGATGGTATTCTTTGCTATGAACACCGAGTACCGGGTGGAGCTCCTGCGCCTGTTCGAACATAGGATGTGCAAGTGAAGGGAAGAGCAAATTCAATGCAGATATCACGATTTCACAAGCTGGTGTTCAGCTAGCCTCTGGCAGTTTTTTTGCTGCTCACACTCATACAGTTAAAGGTCAGGGTTCATCTACACTGGGTACGCATGCGCTCAGTTTCGATGACACGTTTTGTTGCCACTTGCGTATGCCATCTATTTATCAGATTTCACGTAGTTTAATAATATAATTCTGTTCAATTTAGCTTCAGACATATATGACCCAGCCGTCTCTCTTTGCGACTATAAATTACCTTTCTGCATTTGCTAATCGAATTCATGCTGTTGTTCCGGCTTTTGTGGATTCTGCATGGCTCGCGGGATAACTTATGAAAAATGGAAGATATGGGACATTCCAAAGCAGATTTATGGAAGGAAAGTTGTATCGTTGGAAAGTAGAGAAAGTAAATATTTTGCCCTATAAAACAAGCTATGAAGGGCAATGAATATCACTGTACTGTGTAAACAGCAGAAGTGGGAATATTTTTGCATCTTTCAGTACGCAGACGGTATGTGTATCGCACAATTTCTCACTGCGACCCCTAGTTTGACCTTTAAAATGGTTGTAACGCTCCAGTACTGAAACAGTAAGTTATACAGGGGGTGCTCAGCAAAGTATGGGGCAGACTTTCGAAAGTACAGGGAAATCACTGAAAAATCCCTATTGGTCTGCTCCATACTTTGCTGAGCGGACCCTGTATCTGCGGCATCAGATTCACGCAGATATTTTCTTGGCTACAGTATGTACAGCACATACAAATATCTTTCTTACTGAAGCAGACCGGGATTATTGTGTTGTAACACTGTGGTTGCCATGTAGAGCCTAAAGTGCCGGGTAGGCGGGTTCCTGATTTCTAAGTAAAGTCATACGCGACAAAATACGCTGTCAAATGTCGAAACTGAGGAATCTTAGGCAAAGCAGAAAATTGTATCCAACATTCATTTACTCGCAAAGTGCATAAGAAGACAAAGAGTTTCCCGATTAGGAAGGAATGTTCGCCTCGGAAAACGTGACACTGCTTCAGCAAGGAGCCTGAGAAAAGATTCTTCGAGCTGGTCAGAGTGTGTTAAGTCAGTAATGATCCGTTTAATAATCTCGTGGTAAGCTGTTGGTGTGCCGCTAGGGAACTCTTGAGTTCTTCAACACTTTTCCGAGAATCTCTTGCGTCATAAATGAAAATGGTGCAAGTCATTGCCAAGCCAATTAAAGAACTAAACACAAGATGAAGTCTGGCTATAGTAAGCACTCATACAATGCAGTCATACAGATGCTGTGGCGTACAGCGACAACGTCATATCTTTTGACTTTTGTCAATTCCAGCATCCCATATACGGTCACCGCTCCATCGCGATCTGAAGTGTCCTGCCTTGATCTGCTAACCTCTTGTACAACTAGCTCGTGTGCGGTACAAAGGTGAACCATTCGCATGCGTGACCTGAACGACTGAGCCTAAAATAAATTAAGGGGAAAATCCGGTTAAACCGAAGGTTTTGCAAGAGATGTTGCCATTGCACGAACGTAAACAGTAGACAATAC
>JAQGAU010002104.1:0-16625 GCA_034698045.1 Paramacrobiotus richtersi
AATCGCCAGAATACTCCTCACGGCTTGAATATACGTCTCGAAACGCTCTTGGTCGGACTTGGCCATAACGTAGTGTATATGCAGACAACAGAAAGTTGAAATAAAAATCACGTGCAGTCGAACTCTATTCCATAACCGGCGTAAAATTTTAAACACGCTCTGGAACAGAAATAATACTCTAGAAAACTCAAAGCCACACTGATCTTTACACACAAATGGACAAGAAAATGTGGTGCCACTCCGACATACGTAATGAGTAATACGCGCGCCGCGCGCGAATGAGTCTACTGGAATGTGTTGAAAGTGGTGCCACATGTGCTTAAATTAGATGATACAGCAAATTCGCCTTGAGCCTTGGCAGGATTTAAATGCATATGCTGTTCCGCAGCTTTTTGTAAGCATTGTGAAAACGGCATTGTTACAGAAGTAGCACGCTACTAACAAGTAAGCATTTTTGACTCAGAATTACGAATAAATACGCGTTTCATACAAATATGATATACTAAACATCATGAATACTGTATAATTTTTTTAAAAATACAAAACTGAAACAGTGAAAAGTTATGGATTCTCAAAGCTAAGTTGGCTAAACATAGTGTCTGCAAAGATTACGATCAGCAGAAGTACGACCCTGAGCCGATTCCCTTAGATCGCTATGCTAAGCCAACTTACGCATGAAGAACTTTGAAAACTCATAACTTTTCACTGTTTAAGTTTGGTATTTTTTTTAAAATTGCACAATACTCACCATGTTTATTCGCAACTGATTTTGAACGATCGTATTGATATTGAACGCGTGTTTATTCGCAACTCCTGGTCAAAAAAATGCTTACGTGTATTAGTATATAATTATTCCGTGTGTATGGATGCCTGAATAAAATTAATATAACGTGATTGTCGAGAACTACAGATTCTGTACTAGGTTTATGAATTCTGAGTTGCTGTTACGGCACATGAGTAGGCTAGCGTTTTCACTCAATCAGGTCCTTGACTAAACACCTTATATCTAGTACTAGTTCCTATTACGGAGCTCCATCCCGGAAGCACGAAATCTCCCAAACCAAACAACCACCACTCGAACAAATTATACGATCGGATAGAGCATAGCTCAAAACGGGGACACATGGCATTTTCTTTTGAAAAAAACCCACGGGCAGTGCAAGGCAGAAAAAATAGATTTTTATGCCTTACACATACGTAGTTAATGCAAGGCTATATATGTACCTCATCAGTCAGCAATGCAGGTCAGCACTCATCAGCCAGTACTCATCAGTCAGCACTCAGCAGTCAGCAGCGCAGGCCAGCACTCATCAATGAAGGTCCCATCACCCGTGGTCAGTGGCCAACACTGTTCGACGGTGTTGCATTACGCAGCCAAATAATTAATACCGTACAAACATTATCAAGCGTTGCTAAGGTCAAATGTATATGATCGAGAAATCGCTGAATCAATCACAACTGCAAAAAAAACCTCTACTAGTCCCGAGGATTCATCTTTGGTAGAAACTACACCGGTACACTAGACAGAAATTTGATCCACAGCACAATGAAAAGCAGTATTAAAGACGGAATGTTGGCTTCAGCAGCAAACACTTGACCCGAAGCAGAACGAAACAAAAATACTGAATACTAAAAACGAGATAATAATATTTGATTCAGTACCGAACGTTTGACGTGAAACAGAACTTTGAAACAATTATACAGTACATATATAAAAACTTGACTTTATGTTTAAGTACCGAACGCTGGTCTTATTTATTTCTATTCACAAAGAGTTTTCCCATTCACGCATGTTGGTCCTTTGACCACCGAACCTAATATCTATAGTAGTATCCTGTTTGATTAGTTAAGGACAAGATCCTTAACTCAACAGCGCACGTACGAAAATGAATTCCCGATTAGAGATTAGAGATCGCACGATCAAAAAGCTGGAGACAGAGAGAGAGAGAGCAATATGTTTGGAGAATGGGCGAATACTGAAAATATACGGAAGCGTTTTCTGACAAAGTTCAGTAAACCCAGTAGATTAAACCCAGGAAGAAAATGTTCATTGAAAATTTAAAGTTTGCAGCACGAGCGGAACTGAAAAAATAAATAACCAAAAATATGCAACAATAATTGCTGGAATAAATAAAAAAGTGCTCCAAACGGAACGGGTCCGTCCGAATGTCCGGCAAATCCGTCCTGAGAACGGATATTCTGTCCCCGGTCAAATTTGTCGTACCTAAATATCTTCTTCCCCAAGGATCCGCGTGCTCCAGGAACATCAACTTAAAGGTCATCCGGACATTGGTGCCTGAGTTTTGTAAATAGTCGGTTTCTACGGGAAAACGTGCCCTGCTCAAGCCGTCTGGCGAAGCCGATTATTTACGGGGCTAGTGAAAAAGTGTTCGGTTGAAAGTGCTCACTCTATCCCGTCCGGCAAAAATATCCAGATGACATTCCTATCAGTGCACGCCAAGCCGCAGCACAAAGTTTCGGGGGTGGGCAAAACGCTGCATGGAGTTTTTTACCATTTATACGGTTCTGCCGATCACAGACGGGTACTTAAGACATGCAGAAACTCTTTTTTATTACGTTCGCCCGACAATCAAGAAAAACCCGAAGAAAAAAACTAAGATTAGAGACCAACGCTCGAGGAATGGAGCGGAACTGATATAATAAATCGCAACAGCCAAGACCATTGAACTAGGTACGGTCAAAACGTAACGCGTTGTTCAAGTACACGTTCGCAATTACGGATCACACCGACAACTGATTTTGAAGAAGTATAATTAAACTTTTTCGAATCAGGTCTAAACACCGATCTCAAGAAACCCTGAGGCGGCAGCCGAAGGTGTTTCTTGTACGCATTATGATACCTGTACCAGCAGTTTTACTAAACGTATCTATGATTTCGGTTGCGGTGTTCATTCAGGTACAAGGTCGGGAATGTACAGTGCTGATTTCTCTAGATCGCACTTTGCAGTCGAGTTAAATTTGCTACATGTAATAAATCAATTCCTCGGTAATCACAACGGAAATTCTCAACGTTCTTTATTGTCGTCTCCGACTGATTTGGAATCTGTAATGATCCCTGAACAGGTTCGAAATTCAATAAACAGTTTCAAAACGACACAAAATGAGCATAATCCTTCGCGTAACGCTGTGGATGTAACGAACCGGTTTTCTGGATCTGCATTGTACAACTTTCCGCTCTAGGATAGCTCTGTGTTCTACATAATTGTAGAATGAATTCCGTTTATGGCAGTTCTGACACTTTTTTAGGAATATGACCTTGTGCGTTTGTATTTGTAACTGTCGATTTTCTACTTTAACAATTTTATCAGTTTTGGTAGGGATTTCTTCTTTTCGAGTTTGATGCAAAGTTGTTGATTTGATATACTTCTAGTGTTTATTACGGAAGATCGTTACGGGACCACGAAACTGCCTGCAGATAATAAGAATAAACTGCCTGCCTCCAAAAAAAAATTGGAAATACTAATTACACTACTAATGAGCTGCCGAAAACGAAGAATGATTCATAATCGACCGAATGTTATAAGCTAAATATTTCAGCAAAAAACCGATAATTAACAGATTAATAAAATTAAATTAAATTATGGTAACGCAAATTATAACCACTACCGAAGCAACGATATCTCGAACATCTTTTATCGCTTTCTTTTGTTATTTTATTACTCCAAATCTTTATTGAGGAATTCGTTTTCTGTGTAAGCAATTTGCGTGAATGTTGGATTGGATTTACGTTAGATTTGGAAATTTTATGTTGACAGGACTGTCGGCTATCGAGCAGAGAATAGGCAGAGCTGTGGATTACTCTGAGTAATTTTTACAAGCGTTTGCGGTTAGTTTTTCCCTATCCATTTCGATTGTGATCGTAAAACAAAAGTCGGAAACGAATTAAATGGGCCAAATGAAAGCGCTTTGAAAGCAAAAGCAGAAGATGATAGCAGCATTAAAGAATCAGTGGAGCAAATCGTAGTGTACAAGCGCTTCATACATTATGGGCCGAATGAAAGCGCTTTGAAAGCAAAAGCAGCAGAAGATTATAGCAGCATTAAGGAATCAGTGGAGCAAATCGTATTGTACACTGGCTTTATACATTCTTCTTTTTCTGCTATCCACACTAAAGTCAGACTGATGCTGGGTGACAGGTCTATACTTATGTTGTACCTCGAAAAGACCAAAACTAGCCTGACAGCTAGGTGTCACGAGCCGAATTTGATATGGCGTGGAAACAGTATAAAGAAGCAACTTTCCAAGTTAATGCCTTGGTTAATTGAAAAACAGGTTCTCTGTCATGCGGGACCGACGGGTTGTAGTTATAGCAACGGCCGAGATTGGTGCAGATGTTTCATACAAAAGCCATGATCACGGGCAATGAGACCGTGCTACCGGTGTCAATAGGAACGTCCACTATGAGAAAGTCCCTTATTAAAACAGCTTCAACAGCCAGCTCGAGAATGTTCGAGTTCCCCACCATACGGTAAGCCGGTGCTTTGTTGTGACATTCATGTCCGGATTGTCTATCCAACGGGAGCCAAGGGAAGAGAAATTCGAGCTAGATTTTCGTCGATGAGAAATCTTTACACGAGAAGTAAAGCATGTCGGAACTGAACATCCATGTAAAGAAAAACTCTGGCGACCTGTTACCGGATTTTTACTGGACAGAATGGACGAGACCCAACTGATTGTTCTGTCTTGCGGTCTTGTTTCTTTTTATTTATTCCGCTCGAACAGACAAACCTCTCGCGAGGATTAATGAAGGCTGATTTACAGTACTGGTTTAGTGCAATATTTTTATGTTGTCGTAGTAATAACATTGTTTTGGTGTCGTTACACTGTCGTACGTCGTTTCCAAAAGAAGTGAGAGAGATGTAATGTGGTAGCTTCAGCTCAGGAATCTTTGTAGTATTTACTTCAGCCATCAGATGTGATACTCAAATCATTGACGAGTAAAGAGCTAGCAGTCGGTCTTGTTTTCTGTACATTACACTTTATTTCTGAGCTGAGTTCAATTCAACACACGTGCCGTGGGCTGTAGAGGATTTTATTCGACACCATTTTGAGAAAGTTTACGTTCCCCTTCCAGACTCACAAGAATGCTCCATCATGCTTCGTAAGAATTATTAACGCAAAAGCGTAAGTACGTAAAAATACCGGAACGACAATTGCCGGCGTTTAAACAACATTCGGTTAAGTCCTAATCAACCAGCGCTCATTCAAACAGATGCAGTTGTTCAGAGATGGTGGCAATATTGTGAAATAAAAGACGCGCTTATACGGAACCTATATACGATGATGTCTGGGACTAACCTATTACTAAGGCAATGCGAGCGCTATCAATTTCAATTTCGAAGGATTTGAACCCACAAAGTTTCTGCTAATGTAAGTTGCCACTGTGTTGCACGTACGCTTTTGGCTTAATAAAACGAGCTTGTGCCAATGCCATTCAAAGCAACACCAGAATAAGGGGCATGCGCCTAAAGGCTAAGAAGAGCATTCGCCTATTTTTACTTACAAAACCATCTTGAGAATATGAAAAGCAGAACCCTTGTCTGTCTAACTTGGACATTCTATGCCCTTCATGGGCGCCGTCGCTCAGCAAGTCCTGATTCCGTTCAGGATCTACGTACTGAGTGAGACATTAATAGGCTTACTCTGAGTTGGTCCACACGGTGTATCAACCAACCACCAAGTATATATCAACCACCGTACCTTCGGGACCTGAGCGGCACCTTTGGCCGAGAGACGTAAGACCGATCGGCAGAGAAAAATGACCGAATCCTCTCCATATCCGATTCATATTTAGCTGCATCTTCCGCAGCCATGGTCCAAAATTGCGCATTGTCCCGCTTAACAGTGCGTCCGCTCTGCTGCCACGAAATAGATTAAATAGCTACAACAGCCTACGACTACGAGTGACCGAAAAATTATGAGTCCGATTTCTGTTCTAAACTATTTGCTACGCGATAGTCTAGTAGCTGCAACCAAAGCCAGAAGTATACTTCAACGAAATTTCCGTACCAAGCCAACAAAAAGGTTGCGCACAGGAACCCGAAATCTTGCCCAGTACGGAAATCATATTCGTATAGCTGCAGTGTATTCTAGCGGTGAGGAGCCGTTCAATATGGAGAGTGCAATTTAAAGTGCGATGCCGCACAGCATCATGTAGCTAATTATTATCATTAATTTATCACAGTCGGATGTGCACCTCCCCGCGATTACGTAAGTCAATAATTGTTTGCCCTTGTGATGAACGGGACAACAAAAACGATATCGTACAGCCTGTGCGGTACAGGCTTCTTTAGTAATATCATTTGGGCATCACAAAGATACCGATGATTCACACAACACATCTTGCGGTATCGCGCAAGTGCTACTAATCATAATGATATTATTATGGTGAGCGTTTCCACTGTCCAAAGAGAACACAGAACACTCCACAACAAAATAGCGCGAAAGAAGAATCACAAGTTCGCGAAAGTCCGGGAATCGCAGCCTGCCGTTGCATGCCCATCTTTGACGGGATTCAGGACGCTTTCTTCTGGCCAAAGAAGGTCAGGTGGATCGCGCCCCAGTTATAACCGGATTTCAGTTATCAAATAAGATTCAAATTCTTATTGGAAATAGAGGGACAGCCGTGGATGGTACGCCAGCTATAACATTATCGAAAAGACGCGATAACTGAGCTGAATTCAGGCGTTTGCAAGTACAGTTACATTTTTAACTGGCAATTATGTCACCCCCGCCAACATGTTCCCCAGGTTATTATTGCCGGGTCCCCTTTGTAAACATGACCAAGACTGTAACCAGGGCACTGGCTTGGTGACAGGAAGAACCTACGAGTGCAGGACGAAACCCAGACAATCCGAGCGCTGCAACCAAGCGCAACCACCCCAACCAGTGTGACCAATATCAAATTCAGTCCGAATTGGCTTCAACATCGGCAATACTGAACATTAGTGACTACACTGCCGAAGAAAGTGACATTATTGCCGAACGAAATGGGACTTTATTGCCGTTGCAGACCGAAAGGGGACGTTATTGCCGGCCGCCCTACGAATAACGTGACATTATTGCCGAACGAAAGGGAAAATTATTGCCGGCCGTGCTACGAATATGGTGATATTATTGCCAGACGTGGTACATTATTGCCGGAAGTACTTAACTAGGAACTACCATTGCTCTCCGCTGGTGCTGGCAATGAAGACCGGAGCTAATAAAGGCGTAGGGCTGGGTTTGACATTTTAGTTGCAAGATACGTTTTTTTGTCCTCAATTGCGCAAGAGGCTTTCCCGCTTTTGTTTTGAGTGTGCGATACATACAGAATGTAGTTTAATCTTAATAACCGTGTTATTTTTTAAAAGGTATGGTACAAAAGCTATACAGCTGCAGAACTCGTAAAGAATAACATATTGGTCGAATTTGAAGCAAATCGGACCATTTCGAAGAGAGCTATCGTCGGCGAAAGGAATATAATGCACTTCCCTAACAGAGAAAACTTGCTTTGGAGCTGAGTATAGAAAACCTTCGCTCCGCTCCTTTCGATTAAGTAGGAATACTGTGGCTGTGGTCATAAGAATGACTCCTGTGGTGCACGAGGACTACGTTCAAAAGGGAAACATTAGTCCGGCTACTGATGGTCTCCAGTAGGATCTTCGCTAATCGAGAACTTTCTTCTCTTGGTTACGATCCTTTGGATGCGGTCTGACTGGCTGGGAGTTATTATGTCTGGCCCGTCAATTGCGGCAGCAGCACTAGAACCGCTGGCGTTATTTGTACCTAAAATAGCAGTATTTAATGCACTAAAAAATTGGGGTATGAGTATCTGATTGCTTGGAACTACCATCCGATTTCTTGCATGTTCGGCAAAGCCACGCAGGTGGTGCCCGAATCTCCGAAGGAAGGATGGCTTCTCTGCTTGTCATGCAGGAGCGATGAAATAGTCTACTGCACTTCGAGCATTCCCATTTTGATTCGGCGTCGTACAAGACGGGCGCGCGGCAGTCGCACAATATTTTTACCGTGATTTCTTTCAGCCTTCTATCGGGCTGTCGTTCTGAACTTGGGAATGGCAGCAGATTTTTTTGTCTCAAACAACTCGTCAAATGGGGTCGAAGTTCCTACAAGAATAATATACTCATTCTGGCGCTTTTGATCGTAGGTGTTACGAACTTGAATTACATTCACGGACCGTACCGTTTTCTTGAACCACTTGGCTGCAGGATCCCCACCAAAACACTTCTCGGTCAGGTTTGCGATGGCGAGGAGGCCGCAGTCGTTACCGTTTTTCTGTTTTGCAATACTCGGCCAAATGTATTTTAACTGATCTGAACACTGAATGCGAAAAACCAATGCAACTTCCTGTTCAAAAATTCTATCCGTAGAAGGTCGTAAGGTATCGTAAATAAAGATGTGCTCTGCCGGGCCGTCGTGCTCATTGGTAACCATAATCCAGTGATTTCCGTTGACGAACAGGATCTGTGACTTTCGGACTGCCACGTCGTTGGGATTACGGCTTGCGGACCATTTTTTTCGCATACCATTTACGGTTGCCGTCAGCGCGACTTCTCTTGAAGTATTGGATTGCGGTACACTGAAGCACAACGGGTCCTCCATTCCGAGCAGCTTGGGAAACTGATTACGGAGTAAGAGTTGAGCCGCCTGAACAACTGCTTCAGTCAGCCAACCTGCGTCTTCATTAATTGCATGCCAGTCCTCAAAGGTCAGCGTAAGTTCTTGCGGGACTGAAATTCTTATCCATACAACTGCGCTGTCCATACATTTCTCTACAACAGTAAACTGCGGTCACATGCGAGCATTCTATTCATTTTGCGTTGATAGTGAGTTAGCTTACTAATTTACAACAGTAACGCGGTCATTTGAACCGTCGACTTTTATGTGCGACGTTGCTTCGGTTCAATCGCGACTGCTCACTGACCTTTTTTCCGCTCGTCTTTCGAAATTCTTGCTCTAGTCTTGAGGCTCTCCTTGACCAAACACCAAGCGTCGTTGCTTATGCATTCAATCAGCGTTAACGGCAGATTTCCTATGGTGTCGTACAGCATCGAGCGCTTCGCAGTAGCCGAAAGCAGCTTCAAACTGGGGAGTACGTCCTTAACAGCCAAGGTCCCTTTTGTGGATGAAACATCCGTTACACACTTTGCGAGCAGTCCAGTCAGGTCTAGTTCCAGCATGTCGACTGCATCCTTGGTGAAAACTCTACCAAGCGCACTTAAGCCCTCAAGCATGCTGTTGATTTCGCTTGGGGAGCATGCTCCAGGCGTCTTTACGCTTACGTCACCCACTTCCGTAACTGGCTGAGCGGCAACGTAACGTTTCAGAGCTGTAGCTTTCGGCTTGGCAACGGGTAGCGGCTGCAGTTGGGTGTGTTGGTTCTGGACAACAGTGTCCAGCACGCTCGCCGTTGTGGCAATGGGTACATTTTGTGGAATGCGGCGCTGTTTAGCTGGTCGTGTCATACTTAGAAATCGACGCGTTGATTTGGACTTCGTAATTTTCTGGTGTCGCACCTTGATACTGCCAGCATCCCGTTTGACTGGTTGGTCACTTCCCTGAACTGCGAGAACGTTAAACGGACCGCAGTACTTTGCCTTCCTAAAGTTCTTCGATTGGGGTTCACCCTTTGGAGCTGTCGTGGCACAAACAAACACAGATGCTCCGAACTCCAACTCTTTGACATGTTTTTCGGTGTTGTGATGTGGTCTTTGCTGGCGTGATTGGGCGGCTTCGATGTTTTCCGCTACATTAGCAAATAGCTGCTGGTCAGTTTCCAGTTTTTCCCGCGCAATGCTTGCGTATTCGCGTTGCAGTTTCTCCTCGTCCCAAATATCAAAGCCGTCGTACACATAGTCTTCTCCTTCACAGGCAGCCAAGCGGTGCGGCTGCCGTCTGAACATCAGTTCGAAGGGCGAATACTTCGTACTGCTATGGACGGTAGCGTTTGCGGCAAGAACTACCGCATCCACCCATGCATCCCACTCACCGCCGCGTTCGCAGCAATATTGGGTAAGGTCCCTTTAGACGTCAACAAACTCAAAAAATTGCAAATTGCGCTTGTAAGATTTATGAAAAGTGTAACTGAAGAAGACTTGAAAAGTGTAAGTGTCAAATCGGCAGACGTTGCAACTTTCTGCTTACGTTTTGAGCTGTTTGTTGATCTGCTCAACCTGACCGCAGGTCGGCGCTTGCCGCGCCTTTGCGTATCGATGCTTTATCCTCAGTGCTTCTTCCACCGATCGGTTAATCTGGTTCTTAAATTCCGTTCCTGTATGAACAGGAAGCTGGGTCAGTAACAGTGTTACCATACCGATTCAAGATATGAGTTTGATAAGTATTTGACATAAGAACAACACGTACCATTGTCATAAATGATGTAGTCCGGAACACCAAACAACGAGTAGACGTGAACAATTTTCGCAACAACAGTCTCCGCCATTTTGTCTGGAAGTGGAAAGGCAACTCGAAACTTTGTGAAGTAATCGACCATCGTAAGGGCGAACACGTTGCCCTGGCTTGTTGGCAACAACTCAATCAAGTCGTAACCAATTAGACCCCATGGCTTTGGCGGTATGGCAGTTGAAGCTAAAGGCGCCTTTACTGGAAGCAATCCTTCCCCTTGCTCATTATATGCGACACAAGCAGATGTCTGTAAGAATGCCGATGTTTGTATTACTTAATGACACTTCGGAAACATAAATAAAACATGAGTCTTGCTCACGCTTTGTTCAATCATTTGATTCATTATGTTCCAGTAATATCTTTGCCCAATCGTTTTCTCTCGAGCATCACGTCGCGCATGTCCCGAATGCTGCAGAAAACGGATATTAAAGTTAGTGCTGTTCCGTATGTACCTTTATTTCGTAACTGTTTTACATACTGCGCACACTGACATACTGTGTGCTGTTCCGTGCCCTTTAGCAGGTTGCAAAGCGAAGAGGTATTTTAATTCATGAGATGTGAGTCTGCATCTACATGGTTTTATATTTTCGGTTATTTTATTTCAAATTGATCCTGTGGCCGCAATTACACTTAATTAACGTGGGAAAGCATATCCTGAATTTGCCAGTTTACGTTTTCGAGCTGTCACCTCAAACCCGGAGAATTTTGGCCCTTTACAGTAAAACCAGACTGTTTGAATTCAGCTCACCTTTCATCAAGCGACAGAAAGATCTAAGTAAATGCTACATACAGGAAACAGAGGTAACAGTGTCGTACATCAGAAGGTTAAACAGGACAAGTGCGCACATGAAATTAGTACGGAAAAGAAAACTTTATGATTCTGTGCATCGTTTAAAGCGGTACCTCAGTGAGAAGTTCCGTCACGTAGCAACCTGACTGCAGAGTGAAAGTGAATGATGTTTTGTGATCGAACTGGACGTGAATACGCAGATTTACCTAATCATTATTATCCCGTGCCTTTATCTGCTTCCACCGAAGACGATGGATGATTTTAAATGTAAGCGAATCCGACAATGTGATTCGCAGAAATCGTGATGCTTACGATATCTATCCAGAGGTGTTATCAGCTTGCATAATGATGTCAAATTTGACCAGTTAATGTTTCGAAATGTCCCTGTTACAGCGCTAAAACTACGCAATAAACAAGATAAAAACAATACAGCATGTGAGTTCTCTAGATAACAATCAGTAGGCCAGAACAGTCACAGACTCACAGCACCAGAGAGTTCCGATACTTCCTTTAGTATTACATAGTTGTCGAAGGGCGTGTGGGTTAAGTATGACCAAAACGCATGCTTTGCCGGATAAAGGTCAACAAATGGACAGTAGTTACTATTTTATTACTCAGCATTGTTTCCCATTTTCGCTCATGCTTTTATGGTTATACGAAAACACCGAAATAACGGTTGAAAATAATCCAGTGTGTTCCTACATCTTCGTTAGCGATTGCACACAACTAGGTACTGATGAATGCCGCCAGAAGAACAGTAACCCAATTTCCGTAACGGGTTAACAAATGGGTTACCAGTGGTTCTCCGAAATGCAGCCCGATACGAAAACTAGCTAATATCGTCTCAATACACTGTACTGTAGCGTTGAAGTGCCGTCAACTTGTGTCTGTAGACGCATCGCACTCCAAAACGCGATACAGCGATGGTGTGCTTGATATTAATTAGCAATGCAAAAATAATAATTTATTACGTGTAACAGTACTTCATAATAGCTGGTAATATTGAACTGCGGAGATATCAGCGCTTCAGCTGAGACTGCGACGGTGGGGTGGGCTATTATGTAGATTGGACATCGCAAGGACACACAAGTGAAAACGCATTAGTGCGATAGTGCCGATTAGGTAGGAACGACTCCATATTATGATTCTTCCTGAGTAGGGTGGCTTTAGAAATCCTACCGAAATACCGCACTGCTCATTCGTCGAAATATTTGGCCATTCTGCAACGAGGCTGACGCAGATACTGAGATCTGGAACCTGTACACTTACGACGCAGTTAAAAACTTAGTACGACGCATTTCTGACGAATCGAACGGGTTGCTCGAAAACTACCCGAAAGCACCAGCGGCAAAAACAGCAAAGTCAAAACGGATACCTTTTTTGAGGAGACTGTCAATCAACGCCTACGTACCTGGCTTGACTTGTGTAGGACACCACAGACAAAAGCTTTAAAGCTGAGCAGCGCCTCACCATAGAAATGGAGATTCGTCATCTTCTGGTGGCTTTCCTGAAGGAAGTCGCCTTCTGCTCCAGGGCTGAAGAGGAAGCAGGCCTGCTTCCCGAATACTATCCTTCCACGCGCGAAATTATACCCGTCAGACGAACCCTAATTATAACTCCTTTTTTCCACTGGTGCCGCGTGTACGCGTCGGGTCGTCCACTGATCCGACCACCCGACAGCAGGGAAAGCGTACATACCCGGTGAGCGAACACAGTGGAAGACGTGGAAATGCATACCACCAATTCGAAGCTCGTTTTCATCTCTGTGAAATGGTTGAACGCGCTGGTAAACTTACGCTGACTTGAGTGTTGGTTACAATAAAAAGGCAGTATTACATCGCGAACAGTACATAGTCATCAATCTCGTATGTATATCTGTCAACAAACTATTTAAATTTCAAGCTATGCAACAGTACAGATATGTACAACGTTGTACCGATACTTTCAGCTTCAGAGCAAGCTTTTGAAATAGCAACGTTTCCGTGTGGACACGTACTCTCTCGTCGTTGCTCTGGGGACCACAACGAGGAAACGGTACAGAATGCCCAGTGGGCGTGAACTCGGCACCGACGCGTTAGACTGCGCCCTTTATACCAATTGTGTCACTTTGAAAGGAATGCGTCGATACATTAAACTGTATTAGTGCAAGATCCATAAAAACAGTTACCGGGTGCCAAGTTGTCGGGATGGTATGAAGAGGTCGATAAGAACAACAAAGATAAAAAACCCCTGCAAAATCTTCTACAAGTATCCAATGCAAAAATGTTAGCGGAATATGGAACGAGTGCGTTCATTGCTACACAAAAGTATAATTAAGGCGTCTTAGAGTTGTAGAGCATTCTGTGGAAACCAGGAAATGTAGAGACGAGCATATGAAAACAGTTCTCATTCTGACTGGAGGTTCAGTGTGGCGAAATTTGTCCAACCATGATTCCGTTTTGAAGGTTGCTGTACAGTGCCTTCAGAACGGATGACAAGCATGGAGCCTCAGCTGATCTCGTGCGCATGTCAGAAAAGTGAGTCTGAGCCGGGTGTTCCCAAAAGGTGCGTAGCACTTTACCACCGTTATGCGGAATGGAAAACAACAACGGAATGTAAAGCACATACTTTTAAACGAATTGCTTCACCTAGTGTTGTACCTAGACGATCCGATGTAGTCAGAACATAATGAAATGTACAAATTTATTATAGCGGTAGATTTTGCGTTACTGATCGACTTGCCTTTTCATGTGCGTTCATACCATCAGATTCGAAAACTTTTCCAGAAACATTACTCCAACACATACGGCCACTACAAGTCTCTGGCCTTAGTGGCAGCAGCGATCTTCGCAACCTTCAGCAAAAACTTATAAAAAAATTAGGTAACCTCAGTGAACGGGCTATGAAAGCGGGAAGTCGAAGGGTGACACTGTTGCTTCTTTGGGGGCAAACGCTATCGCAGAGCTCTATGGGCAATTCCTCAAAGGAAACTGGGACTATTACCATCGTAAAAAATTTTTTACAAACGCACGCTTATGAAGCGGAAACGGCGTGAACGCAAGCTGACTCTGTGTGTTTGTCAGTGTCTTTTGAAGTACATAAATACGGGGAAACGCAGCTTGCTGTCGGAATTGCCGCGGTATTCTGACGTTAAGTAAGGACGTATGGCCGACTTACTAAGTCCGGCACATTAGAGACGCTTTTGAGGACGGAAAGGCAGCTTTGCCATCGACTGTCTTCCAGGTTGTGGACTGCAAGAAAAGCGGTGCTTGGACATTTCTAACGCTGCCGGATGGTCTTACCGGCTCACACGCAAAATAACCGCAAGACGTATTTACAAACTCTAAGAGCCTGTCTCACCGTAACTCGTTATCATCTAACTACAACAACAAACACAATTAATCGCGCTGAAATGTTCCTCAAATTCACAGAAGTCCAGGTCTGGACAGCAAATCTTTCTAATAAAGTTTGCAACCTGAAGAACTCTTTCGCTAAAATCCTCAAAAGTTTTGTACTTGGATCAGGACAAGAGTAAGTGCCAATGATTATCAAATAAAGCAACATCATTTTAACTACCAATTCCGTACTGTACTGTACTACATTCTACCTGTACAATTTTTAATTGTAGCTTCTTCTGTTAATACCAGTGTTAAACAACCAGAAAAGTTTGCACAAAGATTGCAATTACTTCGATCGAATTCCTAACTGATCCAAAAGAAGACAGAGTTATCACTCAGTCAATTTCTTAACAAGGGCTGGTGTCTACAGTATGGTACGTATCGAGTTGTTGTTGTGGATATAGATCTTCGCGTCTAGGCTAGCACCGAGAAAGATCAAAGAAGGCCTGACAAAAACTGGCACAGCAATTAGTGCGACACCAATGTCCGGTACCCGAGACTGGAGAGTAACGAAAGATTCAAAGTTCTAGGTAAACTTCGGCATCCATGATTTAAAGTGTAGACGAAATGTGATTTAATGAGATGTTCGCAGCAAACCCTTGCACCGCAGTGAAAATTAATGAAAGTGACCACTAAGCAATTGTTCGACGGAGCGCTTGCGGTTTTGTACATTTCGTTCGATCGTTGACTATTTGGTAGAAAATAAAAACTTCCCAGATATTTATTACCAAAATGGCTCTCTAGTACGTTCTTACTAAGCCACAGTATGGCACCAAGGTCCACTACTGCGCCAACGAGACATCAACCAGGATGGGATTTGAATACAAATCGATACCGCCAATTGATTTCCAGGTGTCACGTGCAGTGGCGAACTGTGGTCCGGACAAGATGCGAGAAAAGGTCAGACGATACAGAATGTTAAGTACTTCCGTTATTACCATTTTCGAATTGCGTGGAATAAGGAACCGCGTCCAGAACAACAAAAAAACCAAGTACGGCAGTGTAACGGCACATTCAGTTTTGAGCTATTCTGTCAACATACAGACGACGAAATTAATATTACGGTTTAGCTATAAAATTACTAAGTTCCGTAACGTCCTTTGAAGCCGATGTGAGTCGAAGGGCCGTCTCGCGTTCGATGATATTATGCTTTACTTCACATGTCGCATAGCAACTCTTGTGCTCTTGTGTAGTGCTCTGTATTTACAGCAAGGAAAAATAATTTTTGTTGAATAGTCTAATTTGTATTACAGTCTGCTAACTTTTGTGCAGTGCAGTATGTCTGTAGTATGTGTCCTAGTAAATTATGCTGTATCCGAAACGGCGGACACGAACATGGGCGCAACGTATAAACAGAGTGCACGATTATTTAACTGGTGCGTATAATATTTGCCTCTCTATATAGCAAGAGCGTGCAATAGCCCCGAAACAAACAAGACTTGGTACGAAATCTGGTACAATGCGGATTTACAGACTACAGTAATATTGATAAGTGCTTACGCCATTTTCTGGTTTTCCAGTCGGCTCTGAATTCTAGGGCAGCGATATAATTTACTCGCACAATTTGTTTTAAGTTCATGTGCTGTATGTGGAGAATGTGGTTTATTACAGATAACCGGTAACTCAACGAGAGACAACTGAGTGCGAACACTAACAGTCTGGTCAGCAATCAACGATGCACGGTAACAAAGCGATAGGGCATTACAGCGCGTATCAGGAATCTCCCAGTGACCTTTGGGAATATACCACAATTCAGTATTTTCAATTCCCAGCCATCAAAAATAGTTAAAACACCATATTTTGATAGGCAGAGGCCACCAGATGAAATGGTGCAATGGCATGCACTTAAAAAGACGACAGCGTGTAAACTTTCAAAGATCGAGAAAACAAGCATACAAGCTGAACTCAGTGTCAGAACCCGGTAAAACACCGTCACTAATATGTCCGCTTTCCGCGGTACTCTACAGTTGCAGCATCCAAAATTTCCTTGATGAAAACGCCCAGCTTGTCCAGACTGATGCGCGTGTTGG